>VYXC01009025.1:1054424-1121645 GCA_013397175.1 Platysteira castanea
CCGCGTGGCCGCCCGGCTCCCCGCGGGGAGGCGGCCCCGCCGGCCCGCCCTGCCCGGTGTCCGAGCGGCGGCGGCTCGGGGAGGGGCCAGGCAAGGGAAGGGCGATGCTCTGTGTTCCCCTGAAGTTTCTCAAAGTAGAGATTTCCTTGGAGTTTAGGTAATCTGTGGAGATTACGGATTATCTCTTCAGCCGTCACCTCTTCGGCCACTGTGCAGAAGCGGCGAGCCGCAGGAATAGCGTCTTGGTCACGAGGAGGTGTTTGATTTGTTTGAAATGTTATGTTAGCTGTAGTCTTTCAAGTGATTTGAAAACTCATTTAAAGTAAGACTCTTAAATATAATGCGAGTAGCATACACAGCACTCTGTCCCGCCAAGAGCTCAGCTCCTGGTTTATGAGTACTCTGAGGATAACTTGGAGTTTAACATCATTTCATGTGATGCTGTTAGGCAGGAATCCTCAGTAAAGTGCATATCAAAATACTACGAAAATATTGTTGTTTTCTTTCCCGTGAGCTGGGGAGTTAAGAGTTTAAATTAGGGGGATTTTTGGTAATTCAGTGGCTAGAGTGATTGTTTAGGTATTGTAATGGTCACGGCCTGCTTGTAAAGTAGGTAACTTGCTAAAGACGGATTAAAGGTAACTCTGATACTGTCCTGTACATCCTTGCCAGTGCGGGTGGAGACGTTTTAGGAGAGATGAATCCCACCTGCGTGTGCTCACTCTCATCTCATCTGATTTTTCACAGGGGGTACTTCATTATGAGCCTGATGTCTGTTTTATTGATACTCAGCTTTTCCATTGTCAATACATCTAGCCAAGAAATGGAGCTTGCCTAGGCATACTTCTCTGCTCCCAGTAGTAAGCATTCAGTGTCTAGCAGGATGTGGGCCGGAAGAGTGCATGAAATACAATACAGAAGTAATTTATTCAAGGATGACAAATATAGTGCTAGTCGGGGAAATGTGTGCTTTGTTAATACTTTACGAGAAGAGAATGTGCCTTAATTAGGTAGCGGCAGAGTGCCTTCTAATGTTGAAAGGGGCTAAGGCACCTTGTCAGTCAGACATTTTCTCTCTGCCTGTTAGAAAGGCACAGCATCTTTCTGAACCCCTGGTAAGTGTATTGTTTGTAAACAACTTGGAAAAAATGCTTGTGTGTGTTAAAGTTCTGGCACCGTCTCTAGGGACTGATCATCTTACACTTTCATCAGATTTTAATTTATAAAAAGGAGGTATTTTCCTTACATCTGAAACTGCCTGTTTTTGACATCTTGGATAAAGAGAGGAAAGGTGTTAGACTTTAATGGCAACCTGTAGGCTGTCTGGAAAACCGACATCTTTAGCTGACGCTGTGGCTTTGGTATGCTAAACTGTGTGCACAACTGAGTAAACCACTTCTAATTCAGCAAGCGGCGAAATAATGAATGCAAAACATAACTTTTTTTCGGGCCACTGAGACCTTGTGCTGTGGTTTACATAGTCCATAATATAAACACATTTGCAGTCAGAATACTTTGTTGTGTGGCTCTAGTATGCAGGTGACTGGAGATGAACTTTATTGGAATGTTGAAATGGGTGTCATCCGCATGTAAATGTAATAGGAATAGAAAATTTTCTGATTGTCTCCAATGTGATGCTAAACCTTTGTCAGTTTGCTCCTCCACCCGCCAGCTCCAGTTCCTCGCAGTGTTGCTGTGCTGACAGACGGGCACCGTGTACATTTCCTGTTGTGGGCATTGTAATGACACAAATCAGCTTTGATTTTTATCAAGTGTTGAGGACAAGCTGTGAAGCACAAATGGAACTGACAGGTAGCCAAAATAGCAGGTGAATGACTAAACCTGTGTGCTGTAGGTGAAGGTGACTCCTTGAACCACATAGCTCTTCATCTGCAAACCTTTCACTGCTCCTGTTGTTTGAGCTTTGTTGTGCAAGGCCACAGAGACTCTTTGCTTTCTGCAGCTCCCACCATTGTCTGTAATGATTTTGAATATTTTCGCTATAAGGTTTGCCAGTTAAAAGGTAATGATCTTCCACCTTCCTCTTGTGTCCATGCTGGTGTAGGTGTTAATATGCCATCTCTTTGTGTTTGCAGTATTGTTGGTGTCAGCGTGGATATATTCAGTTTAGGAATTACCTAAATTGCTTGCCACATAGGATCTTATTAGTTCTATTTTGTAGTTAACCGTTGTGTCACTGGGTTGAAAATAAGCTTTAATTAACCGTAGGAGACCTACATTAAGTAGTTGCACTTGGAAAACTGACTGAGAAAAGGTGTTGGCTTGGCAGGCTTGTATGCTCGCTAACTTCGTATGTACTCTCTTTAAAACATGTGAAAACAAATGCTGCTTTCAAGCTGAAATGGGTAAAGCCAGCTTGGACTAAGCTTACATCTAAAAATATGTGTGAGCTGTACTCCTTCCAGTAGCCTGAAATGCAAATGAAATTATGCTGCTGTTCATGTGCAAGACTCTGAAAGTAAGTAAATATATGTGATAACTGTATCTCACCTGCTATTATTGGTAACGAAGGGTGAGAGGGAGCAAAGCAGGGAGAGAACTGGGGATATTTCAAGTGTTCTCAGGCAGTGCAAGAGCATTACATCAGGAGATGCAAAGTTTCAGATCAGATACTAAGGAGAAATGACTAAGATCTCTCGAGCCATTTGCAGAGGGTTCATTTATATGTATTTAGCAGTCTCTATTGTATGATCTCATGGTGTATTTCTGCAAGGTCTTTTTTAGGAAATGGAACGGCTGGTGCCTAGGTTGGGAAAAAACAGGCGCCTGAAGATCTGAGATGCTGTGTGTTTGAGATGAGAAGTAGTGAGTTTTGGTAATAGTGCTGCACTACCAGAAGTGGATTTCCTGTGTGAGTTTCCATAGAGTTTTGGTGGAAAAGGTCTGCCAAGGAGATGTCATATTTACTGGGCTAAGCCTGGGACAGCACAGCTTCTCTGGTTAAATAAGAGTGCCTTCAAACCTAGGTGGTGGGGTGACTGCTTTTCAAAAGAATGAATTGCTGCGTGCAACAAAAGCTGAAATACTTCAGGTGGGTGTAGGTATGTCTTGGTCAGAAAGTTTCTTTTGAAGTTGGTAGAACTTGGATTTCTAGCTCCTTTTTTTCTGCTCTTCAGTGTTTAATGTAACCTAGCCATCCTATTTCAGTGAAAGCCATGTAACCTTTAGCAGCTGATACTGGAAGCATTTTAGTTTTTGTTGTTACTGTTTTGAACTGACAGGCCTCATACAAACAGAATGCTTCTAAGAGCAAATAGGTTTTAGTCCCTGATTGCTACATGCTTACTTCAGGGTGTTAGATTTGGTAATTTAATTCATGTAAATTGGCCTACTATAGTCAGACATCTTCTGTGGAGATAGAAAATTAAAATATAATAAGCGTTATTCTGTTGCTTAGTTTTTAAACTGAGGTGAAGGTAGAGTGTTTGAGAAGCATTAATTTAAAAATGTTCCCAGTCCAAAATGCTTGATGTAGCAGTATTAATGCATTGTAGCATACAAGAACATCTTCTCTCTTGAATTGTTTCCTATTTTGCTTTGTAGGGAAGGGAATTATCCTAGAAATCTCGATTTGTGTTGCTGTGTGGATCCCCACCAGGATCATCAATTCAGATGAGCCAGTCTGCTCCGAAGTGCTGATGGCATATGCTGGCTTTTGTGAGCTTGCCATGAGTTATCACTGTCTGCTAGCGCCTGCTGCAGCACTTGCTGCCAGGGAACACTGGGACATGGGCCTGCTGCGGGTTGTGAGTGGCAGTATTTTACCGTGAGACCTCTGCTACCCTTGTTTCTGTAGCTAAACCTGCACTCTGCACCTTGGCTCCCAGCTTAACTCTTCTCATTCCCTGAGTGCTGGCAGAGGGCAGTTGCATTTCCTGGCTTCTGGTCTCCTCTGCGATTCTGCAGAGCTGTGTGAACAGCCTCCCACCTGTTGGGAGGAACAATAGAAAAAAAAAGCCTTACTCAGCTCCTATTTCCTTGCCCCCTACTTAAATCCTGAAGAAAGTTGTTGCTTTCAGTAGCAGCCATCTCCTGAAAGCAAATAGGCTTTCTGGGACTTGGAAATCAGAAAAATCCT
This sequence comes from Platysteira castanea, assembly GCA_013397175.1. Lineage (NCBI taxonomy): Eukaryota > Metazoa > Chordata > Aves > Passeriformes > Platysteira > Platysteira castanea. The sequence continues at coordinate 1,058,524 of VYXC01009025.1, forward strand.
GTGTGCTATTGTAGACTTGTTACAGTTTTCCCAATAACAACCAGATTTGGATGCTGGAAATAAATACGATTTTGCATTTTGTTCTCAATGAAGTGTGAAGAGGGATTAGTGTGTGTGCATGAGATCTGCTGTCGTGGGTCTTCATGGAAAATGTCAGCCTAGACAGATAGTTTGGGGAAGTGAATGAGTGTGCTGTATTGTCAAAAATCTCCTGAAAAAATGCTTTTTTCTTTTCTGGAGTTGGCACCAGAATTTCAAAGCAGAACACCTGTTCCACTACAGAATGTGTCTATTAATAGTAGGAGAAAAAGGGCAGGATAGGCTATCTGAGCTGAAATAGGAACCTTTAAAAGGTGCTGGTAAGGGCATGGGGATGAATGAAAGAAATCAATTAGTAGCAGATAGAGGTAAAAAGCAAAACAAGAAAGCAAAAATATTAATATTTTACAAAGTGTACCTGTGAATCTGTTATTTACTCTTGATTTTGAAGTAGGTCTTGCTTGTGTGAAAAATATTCGCAGTTCTGTGATGTCTTTTGTAGGTGTAAGAAACCTGCTTGGGGCTTTTGTATCCAGCTGTGTCATTTATCACTCCAGTTTGTAGCTGGACTAAACTGAAAGTAGCTCAAAATTAACTTATTTTAGAAATGCTTTGCTTACCTGCTTTTTAGAGTATAGACAACATTGTTGCTAAGATTAGCAACTTCACCCACCGTGGAAGTCCATCCGAAATTTTTCAGGCATGTTTTTCCAAGAGCAGGCACATACGAAATGACTGTCTTGTATTTCAGTTTTACATTTGCCTCAGATTCTCAAGAAGTTTCTGTTGAACTTCTACAAAACGTCTGTAAAGGAAAAAGGAAGTTTAGTAATGCCCTTTGGTGTTAGCTTGGCATGGTCAGAGCAGTGCTGCTTTTGCTGCGTGGCTGGTGAGCCTGTAGTAGGAAGGTGTAGAAGCATCTGCTTCCCTTTGGTGGTTACACACAGCCACTGGCGTATCGAGTTCCTGGGGAAAAACATCGTCCATGTGCTATTAACAGAATGTTACTGGGGTGTGCTGTAGGCCTTCCTCAGTGGTGGTTAAAATGCAGGCAAACAAAAACCACAGACAAAGGGAATGTTTCTGAACTTAATTGAAATATTAATCAGCAGGAATATTTGTACTTTCAGGGAGTTTAAGGCTTCAGAGGTTTACAAAGTCATCTGCTTTGGCTTTTGACTATGGTTTTGTGAGTTGTTCCCACACTGAACCTTGTAACTAACCTTGAAATGTGTCTTTGGGAAGGACATCCAGTTTTAATTTGAAGGCTCTTGAAGGTGAAGAACCACTGTTTGGAAAAGCTTTGGTGTCCTGCCTCCTGTTCTTCCCATCAGCTTCATCAAGGCTGAGCTCTTGGTTCCTGCTGTGCCTTTTGGCTGGGTTAAGGAGTATTCTGGATCCTCTGCTTTCTCCTCATGAAGATACAGGCTGTAAGAGGCAACTTCAGTTTCCACTGACAAACTAAACTAAGCTCTCAGGCTCTGAGACGCTGGAAATCCAAAGTGTTGAATTAATACCATGGACTGGTCTAGTCTAAACATCCTTTCCTGCTTCAAATTTGCACAAATTTTTCTGATAGCTTAATTTTACTTATTTTTATAATTTTTTTTCATCCAGTGTGGTCAGTTGTCTTTAATGAGCTTGCTGCTGTGTGCTGTGGCTAATTTGGCAGAAATACAGTTGCACACCTGTGCCTCGTTCAGGTCTGATTTGTACTGCTGGGTTGTCCAATAGCACTTGATTTAGTGCAGAGAAGTAATTAATTGTGCAGGGAATATTTTAAACAACATCCTACTTAGTACATGTTGGTGAAATGGAATTTCCCACTGATGAGTATTTTTGAGGTCAGTAAGCCACTTTGGAAATCCTGATGTATGCTTTATTTTATAACCATTTCTAAATAATGTTTGGCATGTATTACTAAATCAAAACCTCATATGGGTGCCTTTTACACACCCTACACCTTTGTGGTTATCTTTATTACAAACTGTCCTTGGCTGAAAGATGGATCTTTGCTTATCTGCCACGACTTGTTCTCTATAAAACCATGCTGAATGACCTGTTTAATATTTGTGTCCTTTATACACTAAATTAATTTGCTTGCAGTTGGGTTGATACCAAACTCTGATAACCACCTAGTTTTGCTTGCCTTTAAATATTATACAACAACTATACTTTTTTTATCAGTTACTTTATTGACCATATACCCATATTTAATAATGGTAGAATGTCTTCAGTCAGTAGGAATTCTGGTATATGGCTCTGAATTACTTTGGGGATGAAAGTGAAATAAGTACTGAAATTGTAGAGTACATTTGGGACTTTTTAATAAGGCAAAGTTCTTGGTGTTTCTGTGGGCTTGCTATTCTGCATAGAAAGTAGTTTTGCTTCTCTCTTAAATGAACTTTCTCATTGAGGTTGTATCATGAATTCTGTGTTAGAACTGGTTTGTAATCAGCTTTTATTTAAGAATGCTCTTTTTTGTCGGGTTTGAACATTTACTGAGACTAAGGGCCGTTCTTTCTTGGTGTATCTCCAGTGACTTAAAGGCATTTTGAAGGAGAAAGTTGCTTTGGTGTTTGCTGCATTGTACACCTAACAACAGGTTTGCTTTCAGTTCAAGAAAAAATAGTCATATATGCTCCTGCTGTGTATCCACCGGACATTTTTAACCTTCTTTTTAATCACTTGCCCAAATGACTACTGAGTTTTGCATTATTCACATCAGCTGATTTAGTAAAATGCTGAGGTTTGTAGAGCCTCTAGTGCTGTTGCTGATCCCAGTATTAGAAAGCTAGTATAGACAAGATTTTAGAATAATTTTCAAATCCTGGAGGTTCTGTACTTCATTTTAATTGTGGTTTTGACTTAAATGGAGTTTGAATTTTAATACTGATTTCAAAGGATGAAGGAAAATTATTTTACTTTATTAAACTCTTTTTCCAGAGTAGGTACGTGGTCGTCTGTGGTTTTCTTGCTTGTTAATTCTGTTTAGTTGTTCTCATTGCTTGTTTCCTCCTACTGCTGATACTGACTCGAGTGTTGAAGCTGTTGTTTTCCAAGTTCTTAGTTTTAAATGTCAGTGTACATGGGGTGTATTTTCAGCTACAGACTCTGAGTGCTAAAGCGCCTTGTAGTAATTGAGCAAATAATACTGATTTGTGGCAAACGTGCATCTGCTGGAGACTTCACAAAAGGTTTTCTTTTCCCTACACCTCATAAGGCGTGCTTGGGTGGGATTCCAGGTGGGGACTGGAAGCGTTGGAAGCCATTGAAATGGTGGCTCTGTGGCAGCTGCAGACAAGACTGATCAGGCAGCTGGACTTGTGGGGTGCTGCAGGAGAATGGAATGCCAGTGTCTCACAAACAGACCTTGAAATGTGATTGAAGTGACGAAATGAGACAGTGCTCTCCTTCACAGGAATGAAAATTGTCAGCAGTAGACATCTGATGTATTTCAGCACAGCCTTGTAAAAACAGTGAGAAACAGTTGCTTTGCTGCTCTTTTTTGGGCCAGGGGTAGGAGGAAGTTGCTGAATTTAGCAGGAGAGCAAGAGGTGAATCCTTTCTGTCTTCCTCTTAAAAAAAAAAAAACCACAAAATGAAGGAGGAGAATAGGGACAAAATGTACAAACTGAATTATGCACAAGATTTGGGATTCAAGCAGAATGAATGGAAAAGAGACAAAGACATGCTCTAGAAGAGAGGCAAAAAATACAATATAAAGCAAACTCTCCTGGATGTATAACAGAAAACATTCTTGTGATGTCTTGCTTCCAATGCAGCAGCCTGGCGATGTCCAGAAGGGAACATCCTGGAGTTCCTCTTCTCCAGTCAGGTCCTTCTGTCTGGCTGAAGATGTGTCTTGACTTTTATTAGGTGGTCTGTTATTGTCCCATTTCAATGTATGGGATGGAGAACAAAGTAGAGATGAAGGCAAGACAGTTGAGGTGAAGTATTCCCCAGTAAAAATGTAAGTGTCTTAAGCAGGGAACTCCAAATTACAGATGTGCAGGTTTCACATCTCTTTCTGTGGGGTGCAAGGGTTACTTGATAAAAGCTGAAGGAATTTTTACAGAAATATTGAAGCAGTTTCTAATCCTGGCACTTGAGTTGTAATTATTTCAACTATTCAGTTAAAATACAGGCCTTGTAGGCTAATTGGTGCCTGTGGGGACTGTCCTTTCAGCTCCTGAGAGTCCTCTAGCCCTTCATGCATTCCCTTGCAGCAGTTTTTTTCCTGGAAAAGAAGGTATCCCTTCAGCTCGACTGATGGTTTAATTGATGGAGAAACTCTTCAGATAAGGCTTTTCTTCCTCTCTCAACGCTGAATTTTACTTAGTTTGAAATTTCTGATATTACACGTAATCTGGTCTCAGTTTGAGGAAGGTTTAGTAAGGTGGGTGAGCATCTGTTCAGCCCTGCTGTAGATGGAAATGGCCTAGCAGTGTTTCAGCTGTCTGTAAAGTTTCCTCAGATGCTTTAATTCTTTAAACTGCCTAAAATGTGATGTTTCTGCTTATTACTGTAAAGCTAAGGCCTTTTTATTTCCTTGGTGGTGGTGGTGCTAATCATACCTAAAACTCCTACCACATGTGTAAATAATTCCCACAATGATATGCTTTGGTCCTGGGTGAAAGTATAAATGTTTCTTAACAAGTCAGACTTGATAAAACCCACCAATGTTTAGTGTGCCACAATATGAAGTTATGCTTCTTTCTGTGACTTACAGTTTAATTTCTACTTTCACCAGGTGGTGGGATTTCCACTTTGTTTTGCTTAATTTTCAAATAAACAGCAAAAGCCACTACTATGAAATCTGCAAAATGTAGTGTTTTAACCACCACTTTCACAAGAGCTTTAAAGGGTATGTGTTTTTCACATCTGTTAAAAATGAACAGTAGAAATTTTGTCGTGGCTAGTGTTGCCAGGAATTATTAATTAGGCAAAACCTCTGTCTTCACAGCCCCTGAAATCCTGGTTGGGTCAAGAAGAGGGACACTCCCTAAGTCCATTTCAGAGAGTAAATGTAACCTGAAATGTAGGTCTGCAAAAAATCCCTTTTCTCTGAATATTGAGACATGTAACTGGAATCTCCTTGCTCTGTGAATGGAAAGGTGGGTAGGCATTTCCTAAAACTTTCTCTGTGTTAGACCTGCTTCTCCAGTTCTGTATGGGATGAATATTCAAGGATGCATTCCCCCACATCCTGCAAATCTCTGTTTGTAGGGGCCAGAGACAGAGAATAGAAAAGTGAAGGATGTATTTTTTCATATTCCTCATCATATTTTCATACACAACATTGATAAACTTGTTTCTTATGTTGAAAGCCTGAAAACAAATTGCTCTTTGGAATACTGTGCTATATACTGTAAGATATCCAAACTGTAGAGAAGGAAAAAAACACAAACAAAAAACTACTCAGTGACTCCTAGGAGGGGTAAGCAGAAACATTTGTTTGCTAATGTGCCTTAACAGTGAGTTGGACAGTGCTGTGTTCACTTTGTGAATATATTGGTTTGGTTTAGGACAAGGTATGATGATAATTAATAACAAATTTCATCTCCAGCTCTTGTTGATCACTGTGAAAGTGTTTCTCTGGAATGTCAATATGTGTAAGAGGAAACTGGGGGAGATTTTAACATTCTTAAGAGGTTATTTGTGTTGAGTGGCTAAGGACACCTTGATACTCTGGGGGAAAACGTTGCCATCCCTAATGGTTACCTAAGCTGTATTTAAATTAGTCATATAAAACAAACAAACAAAACCCCAACAATAATCCCATTTCCTGCCCTCCTCACCACCAAATAGAAAGGGTTTAAGGGTTTTAAAGAAAATTAAGAAATTACATGGTGAGCATCTACAGTTTGGAAACCCCATAAATTGATCTATATCTGGTAGTCTTTATCCCTAGTTTTAAAAAACTTAAAAGGAGGGCAGGTTGACTGATGTAGATATACCAGAGGTTTTACATGCTTGAAAGAAGGATGTACAAGTGCTGAAAGCCACTTTTACCTCGGGAAGGATGATAAATACACAGGCAGGTGGTGCTCAGGACCCAGTTGAAATGGGAGAATTTCTGCCTGGGAACAGGGAGAGTTGCTGGTAACAGCTGTGGCATGCTGGTGGCACTGCATGGCACATGCCATGCAGCAGTGGTCTGGCACCTGCTGCCTGGAAAAACTGGGTGTAACAGAATTGCACTTCAACTCTTATTAAGTACTCTGATGAAGAAAAAACGTGTTTCATGTTTACATCCTTGAAATGAGTTACCTGGACTACATGAAGTAGGAATTTTGTGAAGGTTATTTGGGGAGGGTGACTGTTAAATCTCTGTTGACTGCTTTTGTTTGTGCCCTTTTGTCTTTGAGTAGAGAAACAATTGTGGCTGCAGAACTACTTGTGACAGGAGTTTGCTGTGGTTGCGTTTTGAGCAGATGTTTGTTATTTTAGAGCACAACTCAGTGCCTGTTAGCACCCACATACCTCTGAGCAGAAGCTGTGTATTAAGTTAGTCACCTAATAGTGTCCTCTTCTGCTAAATCTTTTGCTGTTCCTGCTCTGAAACTTTGGGAGTGTGCAGTTTTGAGTTTGCTAATTGGTCAGTCCAGCAAAGTGAACTGGTTAATGAGTGGTTACATTGAAGATAAATGTTGATTTATCAGTGGGCAGAGAATAGACTAAAAAACATTTAAAATATGTTAAATTAAGAAGTGTTTATGCATTGGACATCTGATATCACAGAATAATTTGGACTGGAGTGCTACATTCCTTGTAGGTTCTAGTAATAATGGTGGTGTTGGTGAGATTTGGGCTGTTGTTGAGTATTAGTTTCTAAGAAGCATAACAACCAGATTTCGTTAAATTTAAGTATTGTAGATGTAAGTCAAACAAACCATGGCATTTAAAAAGGATGGTTATTCCAGTGATCGCACAGGCTCTGGAAAATAATTAACACACACCACCTCCAACAAACCAGTATATGCTATTTAAATTAGCTGTAAGCTATAAGCAGTGTGATCTTTTTTCTATCTTTCATTTTGACAAGTCTGTGCATTTGAAAATTCAGACAAACTGAACATAAAACTACAAATCTCATTATGTGCACATGTGCATCTTTGTGATTTTTTCAGCAGATTTTATATTGAGGCTGAGAAAAAGCAAAACCTGTTCCACGTGCTTCTGTGTTCCATTTGTTTTACACTATTGATTAACTAGCAAACTATTTCCAGTACAAAAAATCCAGCAGTAAAACAGCAGTGCCCCTAGAAGTCAAAGGGAAAAGCAAAAATTTCTTTCTAGTAATCATCAGTAAAGGATTAATAGAGAGAGGTAGTTCAAACTTTGATTCAGAGATTGATACGAGAGTGTAGCTGTATTTTCCATAGTGACTGTCTCTGTCAATGTAAATCTTCAGCTGGGTACAAACTAGCAAACTGGCCAGGTGTCCCTGGCAAAGCACGCCTCATCTCCTGGAGATGTGTTGCCGGAGCTTTGGGCTGGGAATGGTCCCTTGCCTGTGCTGGGCTGATGGGGGAGTTGTCTCACATTCTTGGTGCCGTCCTGGCTGTGTTTGCATGTGCAGTCATTTTGAAGCAGTATCTGGCTTGTATGCAGTGAACTTGAGGATTACGGGGCAGGGGCTTTGTTTGTGCTTATACGCACTAAACTTTACACACACACTGGAACTCAGCACTGCTGAAAACGCAGCAAGTGTAGGAAATGTGTGGTGCATGTGCAGCTGTGGGACCGAGGAAGGGCCTCATGAAACAGAGCCATTTGGAAAGGTCTGCGGGCTAGATTTAATTTTCCTGCTGGGTCATTCCTGCCCTGGCCTGTGACTTCTGTTGGCTCAGGTTACAGCTCTTGTGTGCTGGAAGCAGAGACTCCAGCCCTGATAACCGTCTGGGAGCTTGTTCTACATGATGATGTTTAAGTGAATGAAAAATAAGAGCTATAAAGCATGTGTCTAATGAATAGACAGATTCGTAAGGTTGTCATGTTGAGTGTTCAAAATGGGAAGTGTTTAATGCATGACGGTACAACCCTGCTACTTTTTTCTTTATGGTGCTTTATTACCATATAATCTTTACTTACATTAAGACTTGCATAGCAATATGTGGTCATGGTTAAACTGCTCTGTAAAAGTTACTGATACATTTTTCTAAGCCCTATCTTGACCCTTTGTCGGTCATAAAAAATGTGGCTTTTTCACATGCTGCATTTTTATTAACTACTTAATGCCAGTATTTAGATGTAATAAAAACCCTTGAAGAAGTTGCACTATGTTTTTTCCTGTTTTGAAGAAAGCTGTTTAAATTAGTTTTCAATTATGTAAGTAAATTCAGGAATTGACTGTATTAATTATGAAATTCATATGGCTTGTTACACTTCGTTTGTAATTAGCCAAATGCATTCATTTAGTAAATATTTATGCATGTCAAATGAACTTGTTTTCAAAACTTGCTTATTTTTACCACTTGTGTGTTTCAGTTGTGCAAGACTTTCAGGTCAACATCAAAATGCAGAGAGAGAAGTGTGTACAATGGGATTGCATACCATCAAACAATTTATTTTATTGCAGATGTTAAGAGATTACTTAGCATGAAAGAACAAAAGTGACTTTTGTGTTTAGGAAGCTGGTCAGTTCTGAGGGCTTTTCTCTAGTGCTTTTCCCAAACCACAAGATATATGCACCTGAGTTTTTGAGAGAAGGTCCCATAAGGCTGCATGAGCAATGTCAAGCTGAAAACATTTGACTCTGGTTAAAACTGACTTGGGAGAAAAATGTATTTCTTGTGTTGTTTGAGTCAGCTCATTTCTCTGGTCAGTCTACATCCGTTGTGAATTTGATGCTGGATCACTTGGTAGGCATTGAGGGAAAAACTTGCTGTGCCTGGAGCTGGCGGCAGGAGTGCTGTGACAGAGGCGTTTTGACGTGTCTGGCCAAAACCTAATTGACCTTTTAAAAAGGAGTGGGGTGGGGGATGAAGGGGATGGAGAATTTCCAACTGTAAATGGAAATTAAAAGGAACTGTATTTTAATACTTTAAATGGTAGCTTATCAAAAAGTTATTCCTTTATTATAACAATAATAAATTATGTTTTTATTATTATTATAAAAACGTATCTTTTTTGTCTCCTCCTGCAGCAGAACTCATCTACTGAATTATTGAAATATAATAGGACTTGTGCTTTGAAGCAATTCTGCTTCAGTGGCTTTAATGTTACACAATAGGTAGTGTTTAGAGTAGTTGAAATTTTCAGGGTGAGTTTCAGTAATGAATTTCTTTGTTCCTTAGTGTATTTTAAAAATAACTTTTGGTAAACCTGTAAGTTTGTGATTTTTTTGGGAACTGGGGTGTCTGTTTATTTGTTTTTAGAAGCCAACCAATCAAAAAAATGCTTTCCTCCTCAACTGCCAGGTTTGTGTTTAAAAAAAAAAAAATCAGCCCAGCAGCTTGGGGTTCTGAAGGAACCATTCAAAGGTATTACTGCTTGTTTGAGGCTTCTGTATGCCCAAAGGTAAAAATGCATGGTGCTTTCTATTGCCCTCTTACTCCTGAAAACTCAGGTCAAAGGAGGGAAAAGAAAAAAAAGAAAAAGAAAAAAGTACTTTTATGTCACAACAGAGGAAACAACCCTGGGGGTTTGCCATAGATTAGACAGGAAATCACACTACAAATTGACCCCAGAACTTGAATTCCAGCTCACCACTTCAACCACAAGAGCATTCACTCAGGCCACCCAGCTGAAAGAAGTACCTTTGCTTGGGTGAGAGGAAAGCTGGGCCCCGTCATTACTGGGGCTTGGGTGGGAATTCCTTGTCCTTCAGCCCTTACAGCCAGGAATGTGCTGCTGGGCAGTCGCTGCAGTTGGCAGTGGTGGGAGTTCTTCTCTGAGTTGCTGTTGACTTCTGTTCTTGTGGTGGTTCGTGTTTCTCCTTGTCTGAAAGGCACATTGCATGCACCGTGGTCATTTCAGATGCAGCTGGAAGGTTTGTAGGAAAAAAATATCTGCACTGTAAAAGCTTCTCCTGTAAGGAAGCAGAGCTCACTGAGTATTTATTGCATTTGTAGAGCAGTAGTTTTCTGTATCATTTTAAGCTGGTGCTAGAAAGTATGGCCAGAGCAGTCACTCCTAGAGGAGGCACGTCTACTGCAGGAGAGCTGGGAAGCTTAGATTTTATTTTATGCAAGAACTGCATATTCTAAAATCATGTCATTGTAACTTTCTGCACTTCTCACCCTGTTTACCTCATCCTATTTAGTAGGACTGTCGGGAAGGCTGCTTCCTGAAGTGACAGCTTTAGTTCAGTGTAACATGTGCAGCGACTGAGATCATCTCTTCCCGAAGCTGTCCCAACCCTTCAGTCTATATTCAGTAGCAAAGATTGAGTTTCTTGTGTCAGATTAAACTGCTCTTCAGCTCCATCTACAGGGTTACATTGTCCACAGGGTCCTGTCGGCAGGAACTGCACCAGGAAAAGATGGATGAAAGGTAAAGAGGTCATGGTGGCTCTTGACATAAAGATAAATGACCTCTGAGGGTGGATTAGGTCAAAACAATGCTTGATAGGCTGTTTCCAACAATATCCCCTGAAATCTTGTGTCACCTCTACCCTGGATGCTCCTGGGGACAGGTGATGTTTGTCAGCTGCAGGCTGGGCATGCTTGATGTGGGCCTTGCAGGTGGTCGTGTGTAAGTGCCTGGAGCAGTTTATGCAACATTTGCTATGGAAATTGTCTGAAATGACACCTGACACTAAAATGCAAGAACATGTTCATGTCAGGTCACTGATAATGTGCTGATACTGACTGTGGAGTAGGTATTAATTGGATTGCTGATCTTGCTTGCTGTGCAGTATCAGGAGGCTTGTGAGGCTTTTAGAAGAGCTAGAGGGGGGAGAAAGGGATTTTTTCAGGTTTGGGGTGTGTTTTTGTTGTAGTTTATTTTTTTTTATTTTACTGTGTTCAAGCTGATGCCTCATCAGAAGTACTGGATTTTGCTGCTTTATATAATACAGTGCCACTAGAGCAGTGTGGTCAGTGTATAGTGCAGTGATACAGAAAAAGAGCATCCCACCAGAAACAGAAGCTGCTGCTTGTGCTAAAACCAAAACAGCAGAGGGAAATTCAGCAGTGTGAACCTGGTCTGCCACAGGTGTATTCACAAGAAGAACTGAGAGAAGGAAAATACGTGAACAGCAAACCTTTCAGTTTATGGTAGTGTATGCAGCATGTGGAAAAAGGACTTTAGTGCAATTCACTTCCTAATATGATACTTGGTTACTGTGTAAAGTTTAGGACAAATACGTTTCTTAGTTCTTTTAAAATTACTTGGATTTTAAGCTCACAAGGACAGGTTTTTACAACACTTCATGCATCAGCTCTACTAGTGATCAGGATTTCACAAGCTTCTGCAATAGAAGTAACAGGATTTTTCTTCCTCCAAAATAGAAGAAGTTTTTTGTGGTTTATATGTATGAGGTGCTTTTTACCTCCCTCTTTATTCTTGATTTCCTGCAAAGTAACATGATAGCCCTTGCATTTATGGTCTTGACCACAATAATTAGAGATTTTCCTTAGTGGATGCATCCACAGAATGCTCCAAGTTAGCTGTGCATGCAGTTTTGAGACATGGGAGACAGGTGGATATGACTGTTATTAGGCAGAAAATCTGTGGTGAAAGTAGATTGCTTGTTTCAGGTTTCCAGAGACTGACTGCTCAGGCGTTATCATTTGGTATCACTCAGTGCATTAGCAATTTGTTTTGTAATGTGGTACACAGAACAGGGTAAATGGCTGTTAGTATTTTTGGATGTTGAGTGTGAGATGGATAACAGAGGAAAACCAAGAACTCTATACCTTCGTGGAAGACATAGTGTTTCTGATTTCTGGTTTTTTTTTTTTTTTTTTTTTTGCTGATGATATCAAGCCTCTTTTCAAATACAGATACTTAATAAAAAGGTTATCCCTTTGGAAAAAGTGTATTCACATCTAGAAAAACCAGTTTGATTATGGGCTAAATGAGTAACAGATTTCAAGATTTTAGGCAATATTAGGGTAAACACGGATTATTCTATTACTTGAGATAATTGAACTATCAGCAAATAATGAGTAACAAGCTGAAGGGCAGGTTTCAGAATGAAATTTAGAAGAAATATGGTAATGAATTATGTGCTTTGTACCCAGTCTTAATAACTGTCTGATGTTTTTCAACTAAAACGTTTTTGTTGAAAGTGCTGACCCTTGGGTCATTAAATGGACATTCATTATATTCAATACACTGTGTGGCTATTTGGGGCTCACAGTTCACGTGTAGATGTGTAGGGTTGCTGCTGTTGAGTTGAGAAATGCATTCTTTGTGTAAGGGGGGCAGGTATAGCCCTGCCCAGCTTTTCCCGTGAGCCAGCCGCCTGCAGGCCGGGGCACTGCTCGCTGTGGCACTGGGGTTGTCACGGGGCACTTCTTGAATGGGTGAACTGGGGCTGCTCCTTCCTGTCCCCTGCGTGCCAGCACGCTGCTTGTGTGGCACGCCAGCCTGGGAAACAGATCCAGGAGAGGAAAGCGGGAGGAGGAAGGGAAAGGCTTGGTTTCTGGGTGTCTCCTCAGCCCGTGCTGGCCTGCTGCCTGGCCGCATGAGCTCCCGTGCGGGCACAAAGGAGGGGCATTGACCGGGACAGGGATCTTGGCAGCCTGCGCTCCTGTTGGCCCGGGCACCCATCGTTAATGCGACACAGGATCTGGCCAACTGTATTGTGCAGGCTCGGTGCTATAATAATGTGGTTTTAGAGCTTTTGACTGGTGCGAAGCATGAGCAGAACAAATCTGTGCAAGTTACAGATGAATAGAAATCAAAGCAGAAACACCCTCATTCTTTTGTTTTTCAGAACCAAGTGCTTTCTAATGTAATTTTAGGTAAGCTTGGTCTGTGTTGCTGTCTTTTATTGTCTGAACCACTGAAAAACAGACATAAGTAGAAATCCTATGTAGTGAAGGCAATGGAGGAGTTGATCTTGGAACAGTATGCATGAATTTTAATGATTTGAGGACAATGAGCCCTTGCAATTTGACTTGTTTACTCTGTTCCGGAATGTCTCTGAAGACATAAGAAGCCACATTTAGAAGCTGATAGATGATGGTATTCAGATCTGTTAGATTCCAGGAGTTTTAATCCTCTGAGATGTGAGCTGACAATGTAACATTTCTTCAGACTTATTGGAAAACTCTCTATTTTCTTGATGTGACAGGTAATAATACCACTGCTGAACATGCTGGAGTAGCTGTTCTCTGCTGTGGAGATGCAAAACATTAGAGAGGAGGTGTTGTGCAGGACCTAAGCTGCTAAGTCAGTAAACTCTGCCTGACCTTGCTTTTTCTTTTTTTTCTTGTTTTTTTCAGGCTGGGGTTGTGCCAGCTCTGGTGGTGACAGGTTGAAGGGAGATGGTGGCAGATAGACAATAGGAAAGGGCCGTGAAAAGAAAGCAGTAGAGATGGGGGAACACACAAGAAGGCAGAGACAAAGATGTGAAGAGAAGGACTTGATGGAAGGAGGACTCAACTGAGAAGTTTCCAAACCACTGCTTTAGATTTTATGATATTGGTGATATCATGAGGAAAATTTGCAATTGTCCTGTTGTTTCACCAAATTGAAAGACAGTTGTATTCTTTAATTAACTTTTCTCCTAGACATTGAAGGTGTCTTAAGTAATTGGCTCTTGGGCCACTAGGGAATGTATCATTTCAGTTAAAAGATCAGTGACATAATGAAATCTTTCAAGTATTTTCCAGTGTACAATAGGTATAAAGAGATTGTTATTTTGGCACATTTCGAGCAGAAGATTATGGAAGATAAGCTTTCAGTAATGTGTCTGTTTCAGTTCTTAAATTTTCCTTTCTCTAATTTTACTGAAATAAAGCTTGCAGAATGTTTACATAAGATATAAGCTGGTATAATTTTATTAGAATGAGGGCAAATCACATATGTGCAGTTCAAGTCATGGATTTTATTGCAGGGAATAAAGCCTCTCCTAACACTATCTTGCCTGATTTGTTAAATGCAGTATTTCTGTCATTCAGTTGTTCTAGGCTTTGGACTGTGGCATTAAGAGTTGGCTCTACCAGTTTGTAGCTGCGATCTTTCATTTGCCCATATGAAATATTCTTCACGGTCTTTTAGAGCAGGCTTTCAAAAGTTCACTTTTATCTTCCATTTATCAGCTTTATACTTAAAACATATAAACATCTGAACTGCAGGGAATGCAAGAGTGCAGTCTCCCAGGCTGGCTTTCTGTGGAGCAGTGCAGGGTGCTAGCAGTAAGCTGAAATGGAAGTTGTCACCTCTATTAATTCTGCATGGGGGAGATTTCCAGAGTAGCTTGGGGTAAAGCTACCCCATGGCATTTTTGTGAGTTGCTGTAGTATGAGGTGGAGTAGCAGCTGTCAGGAGTACCATACCTGTTTTCCTGGTGGTGGGGTAGGAATTCCTGCGAGAGGAGCCGTGCTGCCTGCGGCTCCGGGTGTCTGGGTGAAAGAAGGGGAGCATTATTTGGCTCCTGGAAAGCAGAGCAAAATCTAAGGGATCTGAAAAGGAGCCACAGTGGTGCATGCAGCAGTCTGAGTTGTGCCTCAGCTCGTAATGGAGAACATTTAGACAGGAGCTCCTTTTTAGGTATAGAGTAGGTAAAAATACGTATCTAAGTCTGTAATGCTTTTACAAAGTTTATAAGGCTGGGGAGTTTGTGCATTTGATTGGGAGGAGGCCACTTTAAAGCACCAGTGCAGTTTCTCACATTAAAAGGTTGAAAACAAAAAATGCAGAAGGGTGCTATAATGTTATAAAAGGGGTTGGTAACAGCACTTAGATCCGGCCTCCAGGATGGTAGGCATTTAAAGGGAAGTGGAATAATTGCAGCTTTTTTGAAAGGAAACTTGCTCCCTTTTTTCTCAAAACTATGTCTTTATTTCACAGCAAGCGAGGGCTGAGCAAGAAGAGGAATTCATCAGTAATACTCTATTTAAGAAGATTCAAGCTCTGCAGAAAGAAAAAGAAACACTTGCAGTAAACTATGAAAAGGAAGAGGAATTTCTCACTAACGAGCTCTC
Source organism: Platysteira castanea (assembly GCA_013397175.1). Classification (NCBI taxonomy): domain Eukaryota; kingdom Metazoa; phylum Chordata; class Aves; order Passeriformes; genus Platysteira; species Platysteira castanea. Next base: position 1,073,670 of record VYXC01009025.1, read on the forward strand.
AAGAAAACTGATGCAGGTAATTGGTGCCTTTACTGATGTTTGTCCCAGGAGCCTCAGGACTGGCTGGTGACTGAACTTCTGTGTTTGTGTGACTGCACTCTGAGGGAAGTGGTCAGGTTGAAAAGCTGACACTTGATAAAAGCAAAGTACAAGAAGTGTAGTGAGTGACCTTTTTTTTTTAACATGTTGCTTTAAAGTTTGCATCTGTGAACTCAATTTTGAGAACCTGAAAGTTTGTATACTGATGCAAAAAATGGGTGTAGCTTGCAGTAAATGTTAACTGTCTTCCAGACAAGAGTTACTGATTAATTTAAAATGTTAGTGAAGCACACTTTTTTTCCCTGGAGTCTTTGATATTTAACAGGAGTCCTGAAATATTAAACTTTGTATACAAGAATGTGCAGCAATGCTTGAAGGAGAGTTTTTCTTTAAGATTATCCATACTTGTAACAAAACAGTTGCTTCTATTGAATTAAAACACATCAGTTTGATGGTAAAAGTAAGAAGTTGAAGATGCTGGGACGATCTGTGGCAGAGAAACTTCTTTCATTACCCAAGTTGCTAATTTTTGGAAAGTGGGTAAGTATTTATTGGAAGTGTTGTACATGGTTGCCGTGCTCTCACAGTCTTGCCTAAATACCTGCTTTTGACCCCTGTAGGAAACAGGGTACTAAAGTTAGGGGAATGTTTAGTGTGATCTGCCTGAGCTTTTTTCATGCCATTAGTTCTAAGCTTTGTCATGAAAAACTAGGCACTTTAAAAGAAGCTAATTTGTATGTTGTAAGCGTTGCTGTGTTCTGCAGCTGGAGACTGAAGGCATGTTTAGCCCTGCAGTTGGGAAATGGAGTGTTTGGAAACACCACTAGAGCTAATCCCATCTGGTGCTTTTGTTCCTGAAAACTGGGCCTTCTCTCACTTTGTCTCTTTGGTGCCTGTTATCACACAGGAAGCTCAGTAGCAAGATAAAATATCCCTTACGTGGTATTACTATTTCCCCTTGCTGTTCTTGAGGACTGACAAGAATGTTTCTGAGTAAGAGACATGTTTGCTTTCTAAGTCATACATTTTCATGAAAAACAGAGAAGCAGATGGCAGTAAAATAGGAGTATCAACTGTTCTTTTCTAATTGAAGTAAGATGTGGATATCACTATAGAAAAAGCTTTCCACTGAAGTCTCTTGCAGTAAAGGGAGAAATGGTACATTGAACAATGTTGTTTAATTGAAAGGGAGGTGTAGAAATCTGTTTCAGAACCAGGTTATGTGGGACTGCACTATACGTTGTAAATTGGAAACTAAAACTTTAAAAGTAAAAGCATGAATTACACCTGATTTGTTTGAAGGGTTTTCAAGTTGTATGACTTTGCACACAAATTTGTACTGCAAAGTTCTGCAGCAAGTAAATTGTTGTACCAAGTTACTGTTTAAAATATGTGTAGCCTTTTTCCTAGAATTCATGAGATAGTTTTAACAGGTTTTTTTAACTATCTTTAGCATTCTTAAATTGCGAAAACTATGCAAAATAGGTTCACACATTAGAAGGAGAAATATAAACTTCTTGTCAACCTAAAAGTACAATTATTTTTATTCTTTTTTGCTATGGACTTTCAGAAACTATCCTCTGACTGTTGCCCCAAATTAAAGAAAAAGGTAACACTGCTGTTCTGAAAATGGCCAGGAGTGGTTGGCTCATTGTAATGTATGAAACAATTCATGGGCATTGTACTGTTTGTCCATTGGAAACCCTGAATGGGTGCAACTGCGTTCTCATTGGTGAAAGATTCAGAGAAGCATCTGAAACAGAGTGCAGACATAAACTGGAAGTTGTTCATGCCTTTCACACAGCATTTGGAGAAAATCCTCAGTTTCGGATTCAATGTCATCCCATAAATACTACCCAGCTTTCAGCAGGCAAGGTGCAGGTTTCTGCTGAAAGAAAAAGCTGTATAGCCATAAGTACAGGAGTATGGAGGCAAAATTCTGACCACCGCCTGCTCTTATTAAACAGTATCTCAGCCTGCAGCCTTAGGTTTCACTCCATGTGGCCTTGCAGTAAGCCTCATTTAGCCTTTGATAAACATGGTTGTGTCAACCAGACGACTTTAAAATATGGCAGTTCATAAATGCACCTGTGTTCCAAATTGTTCGTCCTGAAGCTGTTTAATTTCTCTTAGAACCATTAGGTAGCAGTTTTTTAAAGTAAATTGTGAATTTGTCCTCTCTGTGAATAATGACCCAGGTAACTTGAAAAAGAGAACAACTGTCAACATGCTGGTGATGGTGTTGGTGGTTGTGTCTGTGAAGGGTGAGTGGCATGGAATTTCTTGCTTAGAGGTTCACCTGAAAACTTCAGTGCACAGAGGAGATAAGGGAGGATCAGTGCTCCTCCACAAGGCCAGAGCTGAAACTTCTGTGGCTTGTGAATAGGCACCAGTGATGTTTGTGTTTGTGGCATATGCTGCAAATGTTGTTAAGCCTTCCCTTACACTGGTCAGCAGGGTTTGTTGTCCATACTTCTGGATTACTTTTCATACCTTTATGGTGGCTCAAGACTTGCGGTGTGGGTGGAGGACTTGTTTTAAAGGAAACAGTTTAATATTAAAACTATTTTTCTGTTTGTGTGTATGCTGAATGCAGATCTCATTTCATGGTTTGATTATGTCTTTGATGTGATAAACTTGCTGTGAAATACAGAATCAGAATATTGATGTATTCTCCTAAACACCAGTAACGTGGTTGGCAGCTTATAAATGATACAGAAGCAATGGTCCCTTCCACTAAAGCGTTTACCTGTAGAATTAGGGAACGTTTGAATACAGAATGTTTCCATGAAAGTAATTTTTCATCTCTTCAGAGAGCATGGACTTAGTAAGTTGAATATTGATGAATTGCAGACAATTTTCTTAAGTAGCAAAGAACTGAAAATAATACCTGACGTTTTTTGTTTTCTGGAAGTTTATCTGTTGTCTGAAGGTTTTGATTCTTCAGTGATGAACCCTGGAAATTATACCCAAGTAGACCAACAGATTAAAAATCGGAGAAGAGAAACTCCTGATATTACAAATAAACTCATTTTTTGGAAAAGAGGGCATTATTGGCACACATCACATGGTCAGTTTAAAGTTTATTACAATATCTTTAATCAGATGATCTTCCCATTGTACAGGTGTAGGGTTACATTCCTGGCTAATGCTTTTTAGACCAGGAAGTTAAGATAATTACAATTTCCTTTTTTTAAAATTTCCTGAGATTTGTGAGTGCCATACTTACCATTACCCACTAGAGTGTAGCGATTCTGTCTTTATTGGGAGAATAATAAACTCATAAATGCCCACTTCCATTTTTGGCATCTTTGCTCTGGAGGGAATTCTAGTTAAATTAGATGCAGACTTTGGATGAGGACTTAACCAGGAATACAGTAGTCTCCAGTTGGTTGCTCCACTGTTCTTTGGGATTAACTCTTAATCTCTGTGTTTGCCAGGCCGTGTTGGTCTGACCTGGAATGAGACTTACAGCATTCACACTGTCAGACGTTCTGCATCAAATGGCTTCCTGCCTTTTGGATGAGTAAGGGAAAAAATTGCATATGAATCTGTTGTTTTGTCTAAAACTTTGCATTTTGGAACAGAGGAGAGGTAGTTCTGCTCAACTGCATCTCATTTTCACTCTCTCAATTTTTCAAGTATTTACAACTCTATGCCTGTGTCAAAATTACTGCCATATTATTCTGTTGAAAGTCACCCAGCAGAGGGATTTTCTTCATGGTGCCTGTGTGTTTGTTGCTGTGTCAGACCTTTGTTTGTCACAATTGTAGGGGCTTATGCCTCTCATTCAGCCTGGCCTCTGGAATGAGCTCCCAGAATGTTAAAGCATTTGAAATGTGGGAGCTGCCTGCCAGAGCTGCAGTGCTCCCACTGAAGCCAGCAGGAATCTCCCAGTCCAGCACCGTCACAAAACACAGACTGACATTGGGTTTGCAATAGCATAAGAAATTAAATTTGAAACCTTTTACTGTATGCCAGACTGAATCTAAACTGACTCAGTAGCACATAAAAGAAGGTGTTTCCACTGGAATAATACTGTCTTTCTGGTGCCATACCATTGCTTAGTAATACCTTTTTGTAACTATAACTTTCACTGCCTCTACAAGCCAAATGAATAAATATACAATTTTATTAGATAAATTTCCTCTGTTTAGCATAAGTATTAATTTTCTAGGTGGAATGTTGCAGGAATGAAGGAGCACATGCATCTCAACAGAGATCTTACAGTAAAAAAATGCTTTTTATCACATACGACCTTGACAAACTTCTTATAAGCCTTGTATACATTTACTATATTTTTCTGTGTACTTCATCTAATTATATTTTCTTTACCTGATGAAGTCTCTGGAAAACTTGGAGCAGCATTTTTATAGCATCCTCAATCTTTAGTCATTATTGAATGGTAGCAGTATTTTGCAGAATATCGTTGGAAGCGTTTTGATGCATGGTCTGTTCTTGCAGCGGTGGACATGGACATGTTGAGTTACTGTTTTGAAATTGAAAGTAGTAAATCTTAAAAATTAATCTTTTGTGAAACAAGGCTGCTCCAAAGAGAAATTTATTTTTAATATTGTTTGATCTTACAAAGTCAGTAACTTTAAGTTGTGCACCAGTCCTTTTCAAAATCAAATTCAGATTTTTTTCAATGCCCTTGTATTTTTGGAAGTGCAAATTGGTCCCAGTATCTGTCCTAGAAAGTAACATGTTACAACATACCAAGATAATAGCATAATGTGTAGTCAGACAGGTGAAGTAATTGGATATCTGTACAGAAATGTTTCTTATAGAAGTCTGATTCTTGAGAATTCTTTAAAAAAATTTTAAGTCTGTAAACATAAGTTATTATCCTTCCTGCTCTCCAAAATATGACGTGTCAACTCAAGGATGCAAATAGGATTGTTCAGAATAAACAGAGCCAGCTCATCTATCATTTATTTGATGAACATCTGGACATAAAGAGGAGGCAGACTGCTGATACAAAATTGGTAATAAATAGGACTTTCAGGATGCAGTGAAGGAAGAAGTGGACAGCTTTTGAGGGGCTGGAATACCTAAAAATAAACTGACTCAGGGACAAAGTCATGGTCTGGGGGATAAATGAGGGTTGGTTTTTTAAGAGGGAACTTCATCCATTGGCTCCAATACTTCATAAAAACACTTCCCACTGTCCCAGAAGTAAGCCAGTTCAGTAAAGAAGGAAGGTCAGTGTGTCCTACATTTTATCAGGACATTTGTTTCTACTGAGTATTACTAGAGTTGTTTAGAGCTTAAGTGGGCTGAGGCACACTCTCCTGCTGCTGAGCTTTGTGTTTGATAGCCCCACTCTCACTTCCAGCTGGTCCCTGTCTCTCTTGCACCAAACCCAACTCTAATCTTATGTAGCTGAAAATTCTCCTTCAGTTTTCATATGCAGTTCAAGGTCTGTAAGACATTGGCATCAAGGTGACACGCTCTAACACATTTTTCCTTCTCTTTAGCAGGCAGGTGTATCTACAGACCGTTGTTACTATAATGGCATGTAATTAAAAACAGTTGGAAAAGACTCTCTTACTTTACTAAGTAAAATCAACACTACCTACCTGTGTTTCACCAGGGGATGTTTTCTCGTTGTTACCAATTCTGTCCTTCAGCATTAAGGTTTCAGCAATAACTGGATTTTGGTTGTTTTGGTTAGGTTTTGTGATCAAAAGAAATAAAAGGGAAAAATTATTTTACCCTGTGTGAGTGACAGACACCACTCATGTATTTTGGGAGTGTTAGTATTATTTTTCTTCCTCTTTGTAAAATGAAGCCAGTACTGTCTATTCCAAGAGTTTTCTATTCTGGTCTTAATTTTAAATTATGAAAAATAAAGTCTCAACATTGATAGGTCCTGCAAACACAGTTAACCCCCAGACTTTTCCCATATGTGTATTGCCAAGTAGCTTTTGTCTGCCTGGTGCTCTTCCTCCATGAGCCTTTTGGCTCTGATCTCTCTGCCAGGCTGCATTTCACAGACCATTTTGTCTCTACATAGCAGCAAAAGGAGCTGAATTAACAAATGAGCAATTTTAGCTTGTTTTAAAATCAAAGTATCTTCCTTCACTGTGGATATCCAGCAACCTTGATTTGTGTCTGTGACTGCGATGTCTCTCCATTTCCTCAGGTTTTCCTCACCCATTTAAACACTGTGATCTTACGGATCGTTATGTGCCAGCCAGAAGAACTGGCACAGAAAATAAAATAAGCAGGTGGAGAAATGGGCCTGCAATTTTCAGTGGACGGTCAGAACACAGTGTAGTTACACCACTGTCTTTTGGTGACATTTGCTTTTTCCCTGAGTCAGGTTCACGTGTTCGTACCATGGTGGCAGTCACACTCTTTATCCACAGGAAGATTTGGATCCCTGTCTCAGAGGAACTCTACTCCAAGCCGTACTTTATGTTAAAATGAGGGTGGCTTTTTGTTCCCATCTGCTTGAGAGCCTTGAGAGTTAAAGATTTTTTTTCATTGGACATACTAAATGAAAAAAAATCTCTTTGGTATTAAGAAAATGTATAACCTTGATTTGAAACAACCAGTATTTTTATGTCATCTGAACAGTTTGATTTTGATAGCATAGGAATATAAATTAAAACATTTTTGTTGTTGTTTGTAAACTCGTTGCACAGCAATTTCATTAGTATGACTTCAGTCACGATTTTCATCTTTTAGCTGCCTGGGAGAAGGAAGTGCTAAGATCTGCATTTTGTGCTTTGGGTGCTCTTGAGATGATGGATTTAGATTAAGATTTTGTGAATATTATGATAGATTTTTAACTTTTGAAATGTCTATAATGCATTATATATAACAAATAAAATAACCTATTTTAATTTGATTTAATTCAATAATTGGAAATGTAGTTTTATCTGCTTTGTAAATATGCAGCACAGTTAAAAATGCTCTTTTTTGAAGGGCTGTTGGGTGGGTTGTGCATTTTGAAGTCTTTTGAGAAGCATCAGTAGAGAATTTAGCATACAATAGGAGTAGATGTGTAAATAAATGTATAAAAGGTGCCTAAGTTCATGCTTTTATTTGTGTGTTTGAAATATTTACATGTCTCCTAAATTTTTAGCTGCAACATGAGAAAGCTGAACTGGAGCAGCATTTAGAACAGGAACAGGAATTTCAAGTGAACAAACTGATGAAGAAGATTAAAAAACTGGAAAATGATACCATTTCAAAGCAGCTCACCCTGGAGCAGGTAACTCCTTCATTTCACCATTATATGAGTGAGAAAAAACCAAGTTCTTCTGTTGTATTAGTTTTAACTTAATTTTTTAAGCTGGACAGTATTGAGAATATAGAAAAGTCAGTTCGACTTTCAAAGCAACAGAAAAGTAACACAATTTATTATGAGAAACTTGGATTCGGGGTTTTTTCATGGCCATTATAACTTTTAGTAGCCTCTCTGTGGGCCTTCATGTCTGCTGCACAGCAGTGACTTTTGCAAATGCAGCTACCAGTTTTGTATGGTTCTCCTTTTTCTCTTGACGTAAAAAAATTAGTTAATGGCTATCTAAATGATCGAGTGAGTTCTGTTGATTCTCATGGTAACATTCTATATGGAAAGACCTACGAAACAAATTGAAAAATAAAAAGGTGGGAATACGTAGTTGCCAACAAATCCTTCACCAGCATGGAAATTAGCTTGAGGTTGAAATAACTCTCTTAGCCACAAGGTGGTGGTGGCTGCCGCTTAATCAAAATGCAAAGTGAGCGTAACATACTAAGGTGTTGTAGTCTTTGAAATGTTAGCATAAGCCACAGCTGAAATCTTCATGGTATTATTTTTGTCTCATTGTTCTGGACAGACAGACTTGTGAAATCGTCAAATTTGAAACTTGTTGCTACATCTAAATGTCAATGATATATTATTCAAAAAGCTTAGATGCACAAAGGTCTTTAGTATCTGGATTTGAAAACTTCATAAAGATGTTAAAATTTGGCTGTCAGGCTTGCTTAGAAATTCCATGTGTATTTATGTGTGATTCACCATATGCCTTTGTTTTCTCTCACAGTAAAGTAGAGTAAATCTCAGGTTACTTTGGGCTTGCTTTCCTCCCTCACGCAAATTAAAAATGCTGATTGTGCTGATTAACCAGCTGAAGCAGCAGCCCTGGGGCAGTGGGCAGTACCTAGCAAGAAGCAACCCAAAGCTGTGAGGAGAGCCATGTTGCCTTTATTGCATACTGGGGGAATGAAGGAAGAGGGATTGCCACGATCTGCAACACAACCTTCAGAACCCCTGTTAACCAGGGCTTGGAAGGAGGACTCCAGCAATGATTTGAGCTGGGCTGCATTGAGATCTGTCACTAAATAGTGGGCAGATAATTACAGCATATGTTCACTGAACTGTTGTTTTTAAAATAGAGAACATGAATTATTTATGCTTTGTGTTCTTTCTTTCTCCTTTGCTTTTTTTCATCTGAACTGCTTATGCCACAGGTGATCAGTTGGTAGCTGATTTGTGGCAGTGGTGGTTGCATAGAATATTATTCCTTAATAAAAAATTAAGTTGGATCTTAGGGTTCAAGTGTGACCTGAAATAATTTCTTTAAGTCAGCTTGAAGTCAGCAGAGCATTCTTCTCTGAAGGCAAATGGTGAAGAAATTTGCAGCATGTGACTATTTCATTAACTGAATGACTCAGTTAAAACGAGCAATCATGTTCTGTGTTACAGTTCAGTGGTTTGATAGGAAATAAATAGCTGTCAGTATTGCCCTACAGAGGCCAAGTGTGTGTAGTCGTGCTGTTACTATTTTTAATTGCTTTCCTATTTCATGCAGTATAGTGAGAAACTAGAATTCATGCAGTTAGGAGATGAGAAGTAACAACTAAACTGCTAATTATCTTCTCCTATGTCTGCTTTGAGAGGGGAAGAACATGAAATGTGTAAAATCTTCGGCAAAGATCTTGGAGAGCAGCACAGTTAAAGCTACAAAGGGCAAGGTGGGGATGAGAAGCAGCAAAGTAAAATTTAGGATAGTGGGCGTAGGCAGAGATCAGAACATTCAAGTTGGATTGATTTGGAAGACCTCCATTTCAGGAGGGAACAGTTGTACTTGTTAATAAGTTGGCAAGGCAGTTGACAAAGCAGTGATGCAGGAACACACATACAATGGATATTTTAGCTGCATTTTGAAGTAAATTAAGTGTACGTGTGAAAGAGAGAGAGTGAGAAGAAGCACAAGTGGATGATGAGGAAGGTTAAAAGGAATTTTAATCTTCCTCTGAGGGGAAGGTTAAGGTCTGAAAAGCAAGCAATGCTTCCTCATTTCTCTGTTTTAATGGTCAAAATTAAGTGACGTTTGATTGGAATGTAACTGTGAACCCATATAGAGTCACAGTACTGTTGACAGAGCTGCTGGCTTGGTCCTGAGCACAATCCCAGACTGCTTGTTTTAGTTCAGAATATTACCACATTTCTAAAAAAGTCATTGACTGGAGTACCTTTCAAAGTACACCTGAAACTGCCTAGTACCGAGCCAAATACACCAGTTCTCTGAATTCCCAGCTCTGAACAGGTTACTGCAGTTGCTTCTGCTCTAGGTGCCATTCTAGGTGCGTTCTTCCTCCAATCTTTGAAATCCTGATGGTGGGAGAAACTGGCACAGTGCTCATGACCAGGAAAGGAAGACCCTTGTTTCCAGTGTGTTTTCATATTGCTGGAAATGTGGAGTTCTAGATCTGTTTCACAACCTGGATTCTTTGGTGTTTCATCAGAGCAGCTTCAGGGCGCAACACAAAGCTTATTTGTTTATTGTTGCTGGTGGTTTGACTTTGCCATTGTGCACGCTCACCTACATGGAGATTTATAATTAATGGACTCCACTGCCTTGGTGATGGTTGCTGTAATACTAAATGTAATCTTAGATTTTTCAAATCCAGCCTTATAAATAATATACTCTGCCTTTAAATTCCAGTGTGCTCGTCTTCCTTCCATTACAAGATATGGATTTCTTTTCACCTGTATGTTCTTGTGGGTTTGTTTGTTCCTAGATCAAAGTATAGTTGTAAAAAGACTAAGAGTAGGTGAGTCTAGGCCATGCTGCATTGAAATGATGCAAAAACCATTGCTGCAGAGGTCAGGACCTGCATTCACACTTTTTTCGTCATGTGATTATCTAGATAGCTGTGCAGTATAGTGGAGATCTGGGTTTTGGTAATGTAGAACCACAGTGCGCAGATTGTGAGGACATTTTCTGTACTTTCTTCCCTCTGGATGTTCCCAGCCCCAGGCATTGGCCAGACTGGCTGAGGAGCCCTGAGGCAGAGTGCCCTGTGCTCCTGGGGCTGAGCCCTTTGCTTTCCTACCACTCCACCTCCAGCCGTGTGAGGAATGCAGTGTTGGTCAGGATTCAAATTCTCATCCTTGTGGGGATGCTGAAGCATATTGCTTCTGACTTCTCCTTTATTGAAACGTAAATCCCTGAGCTGTTAATGTACATCTGGAAACTCAAACATGGAAAGATTTGCTAGACAGTGTTTCTCTTTCTAAGTATGTTCACTATTACTCATCAACATGTCTTTTTCTGCTCACAGTAACTAATTTCTGTAACCTTTAAAGGAGAAAGTTGTACATTCATTAAATTTGCCCTGGTACATGAAGTGTGTAAGTTTATATTTTGTTTGGGTTTTTCTCAGTATTAATTTAGTGGTTAGCACTAATAGTTCACAGATTTAGATGCTGCAATAGCCCTTCAGCCAGTGATGTAGTAAATGGAAATCACTTAATTCTGTTTTCAGTCTTTCCATTTTCTAATGTGAGATTATTTGCCCAGCAGAAGAGTGCTGTTAACTAAGGCTTGGCTGGGAAAAATGCTTCCATGCTGTAAAGATGTTGATCTGTTCCCAAATATTTCATTATTACCAACTTTTTCAGTTCAGCTACATTGCTACTGAGTAAGATCAGCTGCCTCTTAATATTCTCCTGTATTAAGAATACTTGCACTGTATTTCTACTTAAACACTAATTCATGTGTGGGTCTACATTATATCTTCTTTTATTAACTTTAGAGTAGAAGGTTCTACATTATATCTTTTATTAACTCGTAGTAGAATCAAGAGTGCTCACACAGTAAGTGAACGTGATTAATGTCAAGCTTTTGCTTTTATAAAGCCTTTGCTAAGACAGAAATATGTTTGTTTTGCTAGTAAGGATGGATAAAGTAACACTTAAGGCAGTTCACATAACTTTTATTTTTTACTATTTTTGTTATGTCCTTTTTCTAACACAAGGCAAACATGGCTTCTCTTCCATTTCTGGATTATTTAACTATGATTCTCCCACTAAAAAAGTCTAAAATTTACCGAAAGAATAAATTTTGGTGTAGTGAACAGTAAATTCAGTTTGAATTTCATAGATTCATGGAATAGGAGATGTCTTTGAATAGGTTTGTCATGTGCCTGCATGTCCAGGGTTCATGCTCCTCCTTATTGGCCAGAGACAAGTTCTCTGAGAAAAACTTGTGTTAAGGAGATAACAGCTGTGCAGCTGCTGAATCTCTTGATTTTTCCGATGCATTGTGCCTGACTTTTGTGTCTTCTTCCCCTTCTCCTTGCTCCTTTAGAGCATTATGTAAAATGCTGTTGTTGGAGTTCTCCTAATGACAATTCCTTGCAAAAAATTCATGCCCATCATTTTTCCTAATTGTTTTTCCTCTCCAGCTAAGACGTGAGAAGATTGACCTTGAAAATACTTTGGAACAGGAGCAAGAAGCACTAGTGAATCGTCTCTGGAAGAGGATGGATAAGCTTGAAGCAGAAAAACGGTTTGTCTTGTTGCAGTGCACTCGTTACTGTGGGAAAGATTTTTAATACATCATGTTCTGGATCAAATATGTTCATCTCTATCCCATGAGAGTTGTCTGATGTGTGAAAACCTGAAGATGAAGCAATTGTTTAGTTCCTTGTTTGCATCATGCCACATCATTGATTGCTTAAAGTAGATAAAACTAACCAGTGTAAGAAATTACCTGGGAAAGCGTGAAGGAGTTTACTGAATTATTTCGACTGCTGATGGCCTCTTTCTAAAGCTTCTTGTTTGCGGCCAGCTTTAGGTTCATGGTATTTTAATGTACTTGCTATAGGAGAAGCTCTTGTTTTTCCCATGTCTGCTTAAAGAAAACTTCAGCTTTTTTGCAGTGGTATGCACTCATGTCATCGAGACTTCCCAATGCTTCTTTAGTGGAAGTTAAGAGCGTGACTGTATATTCCTGAAACAGCTAAAATTAAAAATATATATGAAAGCAACCATCTCTTAAATGTTAGAAAACAAGAACTCAGTTTGGAGAGGAAGTAGAAGAGAATAATGATTAATGGTTATTAATACCTTAATTTTTTCTGTGTTTAAGTATTGTTACGTTAATGTGACCCTCTGAATCTTGGCTGGGGCCTCAGAAAACACCCGAGCCTGAATGAACTGCAGGTTTTGTAGTTTTATTTTACAGAGCCCTGCTGTGTGGCAGGTGCTCTGAAGAGCTGCATGTGATATTCAGCAGTGGTAAATCCATAGCAGGATGAGCCTTTGGTAGGATTTTTGTGTATCTTAGATTTAAAGCCTTCTTTAAGGCAAACCATTTCTGGTTTGATTTCTCTCACACTGTGCCCCTTCCTCCGAGGAGCTGTGGTAGAGTCAGACCCTGCTTTAGTACACTCTGTATGGTACCCATAAATACTACACCATGCAAAAGGTTGTGCTTGCCTGGTGCTGTCCTCCCTCGTCAGGGCAGAGTTGGATCTGGTCTATCAGCATGTTCCTTTTAGAGTTTCATGCTTTCAGGCTGGAAAATACTCCTATGTTACCTCCAAAAATCATCCTTTAGAAACTATAATATCTACCATGTGCTTATTTCATAACAGAAGTTCATTAATCCTGAATTTACCATCAGTTATTTGAAGTGTTCGAAACCTTGATTATATGGAACACTTTAATACCTGTCTGTTTGGAAATTTTAAAAAAAGGGGGAGTCTATTTGCCTGTCCTTCAGAAAGTGTCTATGAAATTCTTTTGGTAGTGGTAAAATGCAGAAAAGCCTGTGTTTCGCCACGGACATACTTTACTCATCATTAATCTTCACTATGTGTCCTTCCTCTAAGAACATAAGTGTAAAAACTCATAAGAGATTAAATGAATTTGCTAAGCAAAAGTTTTGTGTGATAAGTAGCGTTTGAGTACAAAACTGAGATAACTACTTAGAGTCTAGAATTTGTTTTTCCAGAACCATATGTACTAATATTTCAGAATGTCAGTGTCTGAATATCTTAGAAAATTCATCTGTATTAGGACAACAAGTTTTACTTTTTTTATTTTGAGTTAAAGACTAAGGATTATAACTTCTCCGAAATTTATCTGCCCCAAAATAGTACTTAAAATATATCCTACATACCTGTCAAAATCCTTGCAGTGGCTTTCTGGGGGATATAAGAGGTTTTCCTTTCATTAGAATGGGAAGTAAAGTTTGCACTATTTCTCATATAGAATTTTGCAGGAGAAATTAGACCAGCCAGTGTCTGCTCCACCATCACCCAGAGACATATCAATGGAGATAGACTCTCCAGAAAATATGATGAGACATATCAGGTTTTTAAAGAATGAAGTGGAGAGGTTAAAGAAACAACTGAGAGCTGCACAGTTACAGCGTGAGTAAACAACTTGTTTCAAATCTTCTAAGATTTGTGTAATGTAAGATTTTTATACGTACTTTCTTGAGTTTGAATTTAAGGTAAAAGTGGAAAAAAATGGGGCAGGTTTGCATTTTCATAATTGCAGTGTTATTGCTTATTGATGTATTTATGCTTTAGTTTAGGGGGTTCTTTAGCTTTACTAAAAGGATATCTGAAAGAATAAAAAATAATCCTTGAATATTTTGTGCCAGAAAAAGATGTATCTATCTTCTTTTCCCGAAACTTAGCAGTATTTCAACATACTAATTTTTCCTAACATATTTATGGCCCGCTTTGCAGGAGTCATGTTGCAAATTGAGAATTACTCAAAAGAATTAAGAGCTAGCAAAAGAAAGGTCAGCTTTATATAAGAATTGCACTTGTTAATGATTGTGGCAACCTGAGGCAGCTGTTCCACAGTATAGCAGCACTGATTTCCTGTGTCCTTTCCTGTGTACGGTGGCTTTGAAGCATCAAGAGCTGTGTAGAAGTCATCGAGTTCCTGTTGTGCAGGGCTGGGGCCCCTTGCCCAGCGGTGGCACCTGCATTTTGCCCAGCCTTCCCAGGGAGATGCTGTGCACTGAGCACGTGGGCTCAGCTGCCAGGAGGCTGCTGGCACCTTCCCTTGGACTTTGCAATGCCAGTGCTTCATTCCTTCCTGCTGAATCTAAAATTCCTGTCTGAGAGTCAGCAGTTCTGCCTAGTTCCAAGTCAGTAGCGTTGCACCGCGGTTGGTAAGTGAACGGATACCTCGCCACGTGGCCAGAGGAATTTGGGCAAATGCAGAACAGGCAATATCATCCCCCTCTGGCCAGCCAGGCTAACTGGAATATTTCAACCTCCATTTAGATATGAAGCTTGCTAGAGGCAGCAGCCTTCCTTCACGACAGATGATGGATCAAGAGTGCTCTTTTGCAGAGACCTTGTGCAGAAGTTTGTGGCATTAATAATTTGTGGCTGTTAAAAGAAGATAAGGACAGCTAATCTTTGTACTTGAAATTCTGCACTGCAGCCTTCACTTACTAAAGTTCAGAACAAGAGCAAGGCCTTAGATTTAAAGTACTCTTTGTGCAAATCCAGCCTAATTAATTTCATTTCAAGTATCCTCTATTTTTAAAATGGTTTCTTTTTGAACTACTGTGATTTGGAGTAAAAAAATTGAAAGCATATCAAGTCAAACTCTCATTGAAAGTAAGAGTTAGATTTAAAAGGACTCTCTCTCTTAGTGAGCAGGTTAAACAGAACTGCAGTACAAATAGCAGAGCTGGTAGGAATGGTGAATGTGCCAGCCTGCAAGCAGAAGATGAAACTGACATACGGTTTTCAGATTGGCGTTTGCCACCCATGGCCATTAGAGAACCTCTAGTATTATTCTTAAGCACTTAATGACATCTGCTTATGAAATTCTGATACTTGTATTACATTTTTTATTTCTGAAGCACTTCTAGGAACTGGTTTGGTGTGATAATAGTGTAAAGTAAGTGACACTGTTACATTTAAAAGTGATATTTCCACAGAAGAGTGATAAATCACATGTTGTTAATAGTTTGGGAACAGGTTTCTAAAACAGGAATATTCTTTCCCTTGAAGGTTGCTGCATAAAGGAGTGATGACAAAGCATGATGAATTGTTTTGGGTTTTCTTAATGTCAGAGATTTAACTGTCAACTTGATCAAACATTACAAAATCTCACAAAATATGCTGTGTGTCGTAAGTCTTCATCATATATTCCATTTGGTTTAAGTAATCTGTCACAAAGCTTTGTAACTTTTCATAATTTGGCTTTATCACTTTAAATAATCTGTGATACCAGACCATTTAAGTGGTGTTTGCTGAACTTGTTTAGAATTGACAGCTCAAATTGCCCTTTGATGTACAGAGTAAACCTCCTGTTGACTTTTAACATTAAAATTTACTACAATTTTAATATTAATATTGGTACCTGTTCTGCTGGACAGTTTCTGTGATAAGATGTGTAATTGAAAGAGTGCTATAGAATATATATAAGATAGCAACTTTAATACAAGTGTAGTTTGGAGTTTCAGAACTTGTGTTGTGCTTCCTCCTTCAAAATGAAAATACACCTGTAAAATAATTTCTTCTGTGTGTTGCAGGAAGATCTTTGTAAATGTGGAATAGCATTATTTTAATGAAGCAGGAAACTATATTTTTTCTTAATGGTTTTACTAATGCTTTCTTAATGAATTTTTTCTTTCTTTTCAAACATTTAAATTAGTGCTTTTGGTTTGTGGTGGTGGTTTTTTGTTTGTTTTTCTTACATTTTATTTTCAAATTTGATGTCAAGCAACAGTTTATTTTAGTAGCTACTGTTCTGAATTAAGCTTTGAACTAATGACTTAAAGGTGAAAATTTTTAGTGATCTATCCTGAGCATTTTCTACACCTTCCTCTTGAAGTGTTGGAGTAAAATTAGGCACAACGTACTTGGCTGCCGGAGAAATTGGATTTTAATCAACATGTAACAAAATGATGAATTTCAGATTCAGAGAAGATGGCACAATATTTAGAAGAGGAGCGACATATGAGAGAAGAAAACTTGAGACTTCAAAGAAAATTACAGAGGGAAATGGAACGTAGGGAAGCTCTCTGCAGACAACTGTCAGAAAGTGAATCCAGCTTAGAAATGGACGATGAAAGGTTTGTATTTTTTTGGCCATCCAGATGTGTTGGACTTATTATCAGTACTTATACTACTTTTTGGATTTTATAGGGTAATTATAGAAGTAACTTGTATGCGGGTTTAATATACATATCAAATTTCAGCATAGTCCAGGAATTGTATCAAAGTTGTATAGAAATTGAATTAGTTTTAACAGAGGAAGAAAATATTTATATCTGGAGATTGTTTAGGGTTTTTATAATATATATTGAAATAAGTACAGCTGTGGAGTTGAGAATCAGGATAATTTGATCACAACACCTTTGTTTTGCCCCTAACTTGGTAACTGCAAGGAATTCTGTGAGGTAGGGACATCACCTTTGCTCGGGGGTGATTTATGCTTTGCAGAAAGTAAAATATGTTCAGCCAAATACAAAGGGATACTGTGTAAAACCTTCCAGAGAGGAGGCATTTCCAGAACTGTTGGGTTGTTCTTGATGTCCAAACCACAACATCCTTGATTTTTTTTTCTCTATTGCAAGCTGCTTTGCTTGCCCTGACCTTACAGGTAGTCTTGAGTATTTCATGGTTTTATATCATACCTTTTACTGTTTTCTCACATCATAGAAATATGACAGTGTTATATCTTGAAAGAGGATTTAAAGTACATTTTGAATAAAACATTCTTGTTTCTTACCAAATGCTCATTATTTTGCTGTGTTGTTTTGTATTATTTTGGATTTATGGTCGTCCTTTAGAATAACTAGAAAAGTTACCCTGTGCTGTGTATTTTTCTGATACTGAGAGATTTCTAGAGATTTCCTCTTGGGTCAACAATATATTTGTTATAAGATGTAATTTACCAGAAACAAAGTACCAGATACTTTATGTCAATATTTTAAGGAGTACCCTTAAAGCTCAAAGTAGTGTGTTCATTTTAATGAAACACCAAGGCAACTTGATCTACGTTGCATTAGCATCTGCTATTAAGATGGAGCAAATGCTATGTAAATTAAATTGTTAGAAGTACGGGATTCTGAGGTTGGATTTTTTTCTTATTAGGCTTATATTTTCTTCCACTATTTGCAGTGTAATGGAAGTACAGTCAAAATCTAAATCTGTGTGAATTACCAGTATGAATCTAAAATTGTAGAGTATCCTAATAACTTATCATCACCCACTCGTAAGTAGTGGTAACCAGGAAAATGCAGGAAAATTTGATGAACTATTCTGTACTTTTAAGAAATTGTCATGTTTGATTTTTTTGGTATTACAAAGGCCTGACAGAATAACTCCAAATCAGGTATTTGCAGTGTAAAGTGAAGGACAAAGCAGGCATTAGTGGTTAGCCTGAGAAGACAAAATACTTGTGGAACTATGTGCAATAATGATTTTAAAATGTCGATTTTTGTCAGCTTACATCTTCCTAAGAATGATGGTGGCAATGGATCAGATATCCTTTTCTTTCAGTTGCATTCTGTTAGCTGATGATAATTGTTGTTTTTAGCTGAGGGTGGGTGAGGATGCTTTCCTGAATGCAAAATACACAACTCTCCCAAAGCCCCTTTCCACAGAGTGGCAGTAGCTTTGTCTTAATCCTCCATGCTGTTCTGTGGAGCAGCAGGGTAGTACCTGAAAGCAGGATTCATGCTGATGGTGTGCTGCTGTTCCACATTGCCTGAGCCAGGCAGTAGGATGGCTTACAGGAAACTCTAGTTGTGTGGAATACAAGGGGGTTAAATCACAGAGGTGCTGCCTTGCTGGAGCACACACGCTGGTCTGCACTGGAAGTTACTGTGTGTAGTGTAGCTTAGTTCAGTTTCACTAACATTGCCACTGATAGCTCTTTAAAAACTTGTATATTTAATTAAACCCTAATTTGTCAGTTTGTTAGTTTTCTGTTGTTCTCTATTGCAGCTACTTTTATTACCTGGTCTACCCAAATTCAAACCAGCTTTGGTATCATTACAGTGTACTGCCTGTGCTAGGGCATGTAGCTTGTTAACTCTGAATATCCTGGTTAAAAAGCAGCAAGATGCAGTATCAAAATACGTTTCAAATAGTTTATGAACAGACCTCAAAGTAGTCATTGTGAGTTCCATCAAAAAGGAGTAATTTGAGTGCTGTTCCACATTACTGGTTTTTTCTATGATGGGGAAATAAATGCAGCTAAGAACTTGTAAGAACACAGTGGTGGAAGAGGAGACGAGTAAGAGTCAAACAGCTGTTAGGTAGCTAATTTTTCCTGCTGCTTTGCTGTGTCCAGTAAAGAAACACGGCTGAATCTAATAATACAAACCCACGTGCGCTGATTTGCAACCACATGGTGAGCAGGGGGGTGTCTAATCTGGAGAGTGACTGAAAAATCTAAGTGGAGAGTGCCTAAGCAACTCCACCTGAGACTGCCAGCCTAGTGGTGTGGGAAGACACCCATAAAATCTGTTTTGAGATAAAAACAGTGAGTGGCAAGTAGGAGCAATTGGTATTATTTTTATCCTTTTATATACTGCTTGATATCTGTGAAGAGCTTCACCGTAGTCACTGAATGAAGGACAGATAAATATCACTAAAATGATTACAGGTGGGGAAAAGTGCCTTGTCTCAAGTTCTGATCTGTTCAGTTTATCATAGTGAAGAGTGGGAGGTGTCTTGCAACAGCCTAAAAGTACCTTTAGTGAGACAGTCCTGGGTTGAAAGTGTCTCTCTCTTCCAGTGGCAAAAGACAGGATGAGCAAATACCTAAATGTTGAGACCAAAGGGGTTCAAGTAGGAAACAGGACATGTTTTTAATGCTATGGCTGATCAGCTGTTGGAACAAATTATTAGTACTTTAATGATTTCTTCCCCCTTTTTCATGATTTCAGATTAGTGCTGAATGCCTTTCTGGAAGATACACTCCAGCCAGCCAAGTATTGAGTTCAATGTAGAAATGATGTGTGAAGTGCAAGAATGTAGAATGGGTCAGATTGGATGACATGGTTTCTATCTCTGACCTTAATATGTAATATTTAATAATATGGAACTTGTATGGTGTTAACTGCAAATGCCTAAGAGAAGTCCAGCTGTTTCCATGGAGAGCTAAGCCAGTGTCAGCAATGACGAGAGTTCCTGTCATGACTTCCTAATGTGATTCTTATGGGAATTGAAAAAATCACAGTGAAACATTTAAACATGGCACATTTTAAAAGGTTTGATCTAATTATTCTTTGCCTTTTTTTGTTAGATATTTTAATGAGATGTCTGCACAAGGATTAAGACCTCGCACTGTGTCCAGTCCTATCCCTTATACACCCTCACCAAGTTCTAGCAGACCTATATCACCTGGTAAATATTTAACCCAGTTTCTAAAATTATTGTATGCATCACATAGTAACGTGCCCTATTAATATATTTAGGTCAGTAGCCTTTCAAAGCTAGTTTGGAGAAAAAATCCTGCATCATGAATGCAAGAATAGTTTTGCCTTAGGTGTCTTCTAGTGCAGCATGTTCTTGGATGGTGACCAGATAACCTATATTTCAGGTCTGTGGACAGATATTGAAGATCAGTTAAGTAGCTATCACTTGAACTTTATTTCTTTTTTGCTCTCTTTTTCTCTCTTGCTGTCTTTTTTCCCCCCTCCCTTCCCACACAAGTTGCACAACAGGACACATAATTTAAGTGGTTAATTTAGGAGTTTGATGAAGAACTAGTAATGAGACTGCTATTGTGCTCTGAATCAAAACTTCTTAGAGAAATTTAATCTTGAACATGTTGGGAAAAAGTCAATTTTCATTTCTCTTCAGTAGAGAAATGGCTTTTATACTTCTGCTATTTTCAATTTTTAAACAATAACTATAACATTTGAATTCCTGTCTCAGGTATTTTGTATAACAGAGGCAAACAAATCTTTTCTGAGTTTCTAATTACGGAATATATTTTAAGTCAAATGAAATGCATTTGTGTTACTAACACATTTATTGACTGAAATTTAAAGTCCCTTCAAATTGCACTTGGACATTCATTAGAAGTTGTTGGCAGTGGGTATTACCTGGTGCTCACAAACACCTTGTACATAAAGAAGTACGTGAGTACTCACAACATGTTGTCGTTTGCCAAGATTAGTTCCCACATTCACCTCTAGAACCTGCTGGGCAGATGAGGTGTGCTCTGTGTTGACACAAGGTGGGAATGAGACATTTTGTTACACAGGTCTGCTAGAACATGTTAAATGTCTTTAGATCCTTTAATTTTCAAGGTTGACTATGGTTTCTCAAAGGACTCTAAGTAGTTTTCATCCAGGTGTTGCATGTGTGAAAACCAGCTGTGGCCGTAAGCCATGTTATGGTGTTAGAGATGAGCAGTGTGACCAAGTTTGCAGAAGGTTTTTGCACTTCCGAAATGAGATAAATGACTTGACTTTTGATGTTTTGCAAAGTGTATTGCCGAGACCATGATACATGTTTTCTTGTCCCTTTCCTGTAACTGTGTACAGAAGTGTAGTCGGCCAACAGCTGCTCTGGAGTAAGGACTGGGCGTTGGTGGTTCTGTGTGCAGCCTTTACGACAGTACAGTATCCAACTGCAGCTTGGATCTGCAGTCACACGGGGGTCCTAACTGCAGCTCTGGGTGGGACAAATCACCTGCAGACGTACAGGCTTGCAGCTTACATTGCTTAGCAGTGCACCCTGTTTAGATGCTGATGTGTCAGTGCAGAACTCGGTCAGTTTATTCCTGCACTGAGACTGAAGCGCATTCCGTGTCCCTGTGGATTTTACTTCCCATCAGTAGTTGATACAGGAGTGGGAATTTTATCCCAGAGACAGGGGATGCTGAAACACACTCTGAAGCACAGCTGAAATGATCGTTTCTAACAGAGTTCATGAGTTTGGGAATTCTGGTATGGTAACTGTTCCAGGCTAGCTCGTCTGCACAGGCAGCTGAATCAATCTCCTTTTCATCTGATTAATTAATACCAGCAGTTGGGAAGTTTCAGACTTCAGAAAAATAGAAGCAGCAGTTTGTTAGAGAACTAATGAGATCAATAGGGAATTTTGTAGAGCTGTCTGGGTTATATGAATGTGGTAATGGATGAAAACAAATAACTTTTGACAGTATTTTGTATCTAAAGTAGTACAGTAAGATGATGTCAAAAGTATCAGCACAGAGTAATAAAACAGCTGTATGTTGCATCAGCTATTTGTACGACTTGGCATGTTTCATTTGGGAAATGATGTACCTTGGTTATGTGGAAACAGAATTTGTAACCAGTTAGAAATTCTGTGATTTCATATGGATAGCTGGTCAGGTTTAATGGATCAGAATGTGGCTTCTGAATCCCAGAGTCTTTTGTGCCTGCATGGTTTGGGATACTACTTTTGAAGACTCTTTGAAGCTGAGATACTGCTGAGATTTCCAGCACAGTGCATGGAACTTTGAAGACTGTGTAATTACTGCTACTGCTAGACAGCTGGGGATTAGTTGTTCTAATTACCAGTTAGTCTTCAGTGTAGAGAAACTGTTCTGTGCTTTGCAGCTAGGCTAGATAGGTGCTTGGGGCTGCAGAGATGAGCTGCCTTGAATGTATCTGCACTGCTCTGGTTTTGCTTCTTTGGCTGCCATGTAGACTTGCATCTGTCAAGCTTGTGGAGCTGGATTATCCCGAAGCAGTTCAAAACTGTCATGTTACAAAGGGGGCTCTGTTTTGCCCATTATTTCTAGGCTCTTACCTCTGACTGGCTGCCTCCCTGAATATTGACTTGTTTCTATCCTTGTGCTTACAAAAGCATTTAAATCTAACACATGCTCTACAGACAATGAGACTGTGTAGTCAAAAGGCAGATTAATTTTGTTGTTACTCTGTAGTGGCAGGGATTCCATTGGAGTAACTCCTCATTTGCACCAGACATACATTGAGGATGTAACAGAATCAAACAGAACTGAAAGAAGCAAGGGGAGTCTGTTTGTTTATGTGACTTCAGTAGTGATTTGAGGCTTGTTCTACTTTCTTCTCGAGATCTTGTCTCATCTCGTGTAGGCAGAAACACAGGTGCATGCAGTCAGTGATGATGCTGGGTGTTGGTGCAGGAACACTTCTGTATTGGTTTGGTGTTGAAGTGTGAAAGCTGTTAAATGCAGTGTGGTGTTATAAAAGTTTAATAGGCCTTCAGAAGTGTTTTTTGGTCATTATTCTCTAAAGCAATTGCTTGAGTCTAATTGTAAACAGCTGAGAAAAGTTCTGTCTCCTTCCTTATGATATTTTTGTCAGAAAACAGAAAGAAGGAAAACGTTTTGGAAAATGTGCTCTTTTGAGAAACTCAGACTGTTCAGAACACTTTAAGGTCTGAACTTGAAGCATTTGGCAGTTGCTGTTTCAGTTTACCCTGGTTAAATGGAGCTATACAGGAACTCTTCATTTTTATAATCGAATTCTTACAGAAAGGAAATACTTAGATGAAAGAATTAGATATTTGCAATTTTGAATACTAGGCTTTCCTTAATGTAGATAAAACAAGTTGTAATTTTAAATGTTATTTGCTAGCCTAGTCCAGCTAGTAACATTTGCCAACGTGCTTTAATTTCCCAGCCCCAAAGGTCTTTAAAAGGCTGAGGCAGAAAAGGAGGAAGCCTCGGTGCAGATGTGGTATGCCTTGGAGGAGCCACCTACATCCAGGTTTTCTGTGGAACCTCATTGTGGCCCAGTCCTGGATAGCTTCTCCAGGCACAACCTCTCTGCTTCTTCAGACTGTATGTAGTTCAGGGAGCCATTTCCTCTCTGGAGAAATGGACTGCTGAGTGGAAATACCTACCGATTAGAACTAAGCTACTGTGGGAGCCTTACACCATTTATCTTAAGTAAAAAGTTCTGTTTAACATTGTGTAAGGTATGTTTGAAACATATGGTAGTATGCTACAGGAAAAGAAAATAAATTTGCATCACACTTCTCAGTACAATTAATATTTTCTAGATGTCTAATCTGCAGCACTTACCAGTTTTTAGTCTATCATTGATTCAGAAAAATCTAAAAAACCCCTCACACTTTAGTTTCTAATACCAAACGAGAATGTTGATGCTACCTTGTTTTAACAATTTTAGGTCTGTCATATGCAAGTCACACAGTTGGTTTCACACCACCAACTTCACTGACTAGAGCTGGAATGTCTTACTACAATTCCCCAGGCCTTCATGTGCAACATATGGGACCATCCCATGGTATTACAGTAAGTATTTAAAATAGTAAATACTTGTTACCAATATAGCTTGGTTTTTGGAAGTTATGATTGGTTGTCCTTAAGCTTTTTTACATTTTTGTAAATGTTTGTTTTTGTCTCCCTACTCCAAGACACCTATTGCTGCTTTCTTCAACCCTGATTTTCCTCTTCACCCCTCAGAAACTGATTCTTTTTGGAGAACCTTTTTTTCTGCAAAAGAATAGGATGTATTGTCATCTTAAGGACAGTAATAGGTATCATCTTATGGATCAGCAGGCAGGGTGTGAAAAGTGATGTTCTAAGCTACTAAGCCTATCCCAGGAAGTAAAAACATTGCTTTCATTTTTCTCCTAGTCTCCACCATCTGACGGATGAGTCATCTGAGGTTGCTTCAAGCTCAGGTTTTCTTCAGGATGACACACAATGCTACCATCATGTCACTGTAACAGGCAGTTAACTCTTATTTTCTATTCTCATTGGCAAAGAAGAAAGTTAATATAAACATTTCTTAGGGCAGTTCCTCATATCTTTCAACTGAATTTATTTCCTTTTTACCTGCGATGTTTGATGCATTTCCGCTTCATCGTGTTTCTTCTAAATATGTGTGGAGTTTAATGAGCAAACAGAGCTTAAATATTAACTATTTGGCAAAATACCTTAACGTTATTGTATCAAGACCATTTTGATTTTTCTCAGCAGGTATGGTAGTATGTAAATATTATTAAAGGTTTCTGCTTATACTTGTCATTCTCAGATGTAAAAGAGTATTTTAATAGAATTTTTAGTACAGCAGTAAAATGCGGCTGCTTCTGGTTTAGGTGGATGTGCAAAGGTAATTGTTACAATCTCACTGAGCAGGGGTGGGTGGGAACATTATAATGGTAGGTGGAACATAAAGGAAGCTGGAGCTCAGCAGGAAAGTAGAATTCTGGTCGGGGCTCAGCCCATGGCTGTGTGTCACAGGAGTTAATCCCAGGAAGATCTTCATGCTTCTGGAAAACATGGAAACTAATTTCATAAATGAGTTTTTCAAGGAACTTGCTCTGTTCAGTCTCTGTGAAATACTACTCTTTCTGAAACTGTAAATGAAGTGAGTCACTATGAAAAAGATCATCTTCAGGACAAAATACCAATTTTTCAGAGAAATATGTCAACAAGCAGCCCTTGGCTTTGTCTCAGTACTGATACCAGGTCCCCTTATATTATTAGATGTATGCAAATACAATAAATGATATTAAGTGTTTCAGAGGCATCAGTCAGTTGTCAAGGATCTCTTGGATTTCACATAGAACTTGAATCTATTGTACACAGTTGTGCAGAAAAATAGATACAATATACTTGATTTACTAAACTGCAGTTTCATTCTTGACTCTTCATTTTTGATCTCAGTTACAGAATAAATTTGACTTTACCTGTAGTACATTTGGTATAGAACTGTAATCATGCCTCTCCCCAGAGCTGACCACCTGTGGTTGATTATTAATTATGGGTGGGTGGCTTATCATGCCATGAGCTTCTTGATTAATGCTACCTAGCTTGGTAAGTAATAAGCATTTTTGTTTCAGAAGTGCACAAGTTACTGTTGTGCAGTGTAATTTATATTTTTGCATTGCTAACATTAAAGATTATCCTTCCCCTCCTGCCCCCTGGTTTGTAGAGATAAAGTGGGGTTTAAATCTTTCTGTTTAAATGTACCAGTTGTTGAAAATCTGTGGTTTCTGTTGAGGGGGTCTCTAACAAATGCTTCATTCCTGCAGCTCAAAGGGTTGTAATATTTTTGTGTTCTCTGAAGAGCAATTTGTATTGTGCTTTGGTTTTGCTCCAGTGTGTGGGCTAGAGATTCTGGGCAGTCTGATATTCAGAACGTTCCCACCCACGCTCAGGTACCGCATACTTGTACCTCATGTGCCAGCAGCATGGAGTCACAGGTTCATCAGCACTACTGGTTGGGCAGGCACAGCTGGGAGGTGCTGTGCCTTGCCTGCAGCATCTCATTTCTCTTTAGGTTGCTGGTCATCATGGGTAAACATATCTGCAGGACATGTCTTGTGTTCATTTCCTGCAAGCTGACAGGAAGGAGTGCATGTTCTCTTTGATGTCAAGAATACTTCCCCTTTCCTTTGCTACTCCATTTCAGAGGAACGTTTATTTTATGTAAAAGTTGTATTGTGACTCCTGCAATGTTTTGAAATTTCTTCTTCCCACATAATTGTTCAGACTTTTTTGTGTGATTATTTTTTTTTTTGTCGTTTGCCAAGATTAGAGGACTTGCACCTAACATTGTTCAGGAGTGTGTTAAACATGATTTCAATATTTGTTCTGCAGAGGCCTTCACCACGAAGAAGTAACAGCCCAGACAAATTTAAACGTCCCACTCCTCCTCCTTCTCCAAACACGCAGACCCCCGTGCAGCCACCTCCGCCACCACCTCCACCTCCTGTGCAGCCTCCGGGCCAACCCGCAGCGTCGCAGGCAGCCAATTTTCAACATTCAGTGCATCCCTCCTCTCAGCCTTAGTGCATGTGCTCAGCAGTCTCTATGTCAGAAGTGGACTCGTAACACGGAGCAGTTTACTAAAAGCCAAAGGCTTACTTGGCATATTTGGATTTGACTTATTTGCACTGAGGTTATATAGGCTTCACTGTTAATTGTGTTGTAAACGTTTGTATAAAATGCAGCCAGTGTTGTGGGTCTACAACACTAACTTAACAAAGTTTTCCATCAGTGTTTACTTGAACTACATGTATGTCCATTCTCTGGCTGGAACATTTGCTACTCTGTTTGGTAATACGGCATTATGTCGTTTTGCTTGGCTCCAAAGCTTCATTTTCCTGGCTTTTAGGTTTGTAAAATTAAAGGGATACCTTTTTATATTTTTTCATGACAATTTGCAGAAAATTAAAGGCATGATGGGCTACATGATAAATTCTGAAATATTACAGTGTTTACCAAGCTTATGGAAAATCAGCACTATGTTTCAGTCATTTAAAATATCAGCTTCTAGTGCAAAAGTGAGTCAGACACCCTAATCAGTGCCCAAGACACAAACTCCATGGTATTACATGACAAATAAGCTTAATTCACAGAGGACACATCCATACTTCTGTTTAAAAGCACCTCAAACGTATGGTACAGTCAGGACTTTACACTGAGGGAACTGGCTTGTTGGAGTCTGTGGAATGTACAATTCGTGGCCCTTAAGATTTGATGATGTCACTTGACATTTCTGTTAACCTGTAAGCTGCCCATACCGTGTGCCCTGTCACAGTGACCGTCGGGAAGTGTGGTCCTGCCCACAGGTTACTGGGAGCTGATTCAAGTGTGTGCTCTTGGATTTTTTTGCTGCAGAAGGCGATGTGATTGTAGAGAACAACTGATGATAATTTCTTTCTTGTTAAAATATATTCATTGTGATTCCCCTGAAGCAAAGTTTGAACAGGTATTTTAAATGTTCAAAAGTCTGTTAGAAAATAAGATGAGCATAGAGGAATATATTGGCGTAACAGCCAAAACTTTGTATTGCTTGGTAGAAACAGAGTACAAGAAAGTAGCACAACATGGCACTAATGAATGCTTATTTAGCAGCCGAAGCCGGTACAATGTATAAAGAAATGTATTCTGAATACATTCTTTCCATTCATTTAGCACAAATAAATTGGTTTCACTTTGCAGTGGAACAAAGTGTCACTTCTTGGTATTGACATCTTACTCGGTTACATTTTTCCTGAGGTTCCTGTTGAGTACTGAGGTTTATATATTATTGATAATTTTAAATGGTTTACCTCATATATATGGATATGTGGGCCATGGAAAATGACAAGAGAATGTTTATTTTATGAGAATATGTATCTGGCTATAATCAGAGCAGAACATGAGTAATTTATCTTTTGTTTACAAAAGTTTGTTTGACATGCCTAATGCTTTATTAAGGACATTTTAAAGAAGGAAGTACAGCATTCTGGTAGTATACTAACACTTGTACATATATTGTCATGTTTGCCGCTCACCTATTCAGTCAGAACTGCAAACTGAAAATCTTTATGAAAATAGTGTTCTAAATCAAAGTTGTAAGTTAAAATAATGTTGTAAAATGTTCCGCTTAAGGCAAAATTAGAGTTTCTTCACTGTAGCTATGTAGTTTCAGCTCTGAGAGAATTTAGAGAAATGCATATATAGTCTATTACACTTCTTAAACCAATATGGGATCAAGTGCATTATCAAATTACATTAATTAGGTAGTGACTCTCCAGTCAAGTGATTCTCAAGATTGTGGCAGACCTAAAATTTGACCAGTGCTTCCATCTGAAAATAACTGACCATAGCAGATGCTCAGCTTTCCATAGAGGAAACTCAGCTGTGAGCATTATAATTAAACAGAGCTCCTCAATCAGTGATAGGATTGCATGGGAGAAAGTGACAGGTAGTCCGAGGGGGGGTCTAAGGTCAAGACAGGATCAGCTCAGTTTGATGCTTGTCCTTTTGTAAACATAAGACGAAGAAAAAAATATATTCTTTATTAAGTTGGATTCCAGCTCAAGTATCCCAGAATTTGAAATGGTGCCCTCCTTTCTGAAGTGCTTTGAGATCCTTGGATGTATGGCTCTACAGAGGGTAATCTCATGGTGGTGGTAACACAAACGTGAGTGGAAAGGGAAGAGCCTTTGATGGTGTTTTAAGATCTCAAAATGGAAAATTGCCTAGAATAATTTACATTTGAAGCATATTCCAAAACTGAATTTACGTAACCCAAGTTCAGCTGCTGTTATAAAGTGTCTTAGAGAACTCTCCTTACTATTCCAGTGGGACTGTTACCAGAAGAAAGTAAAGAACTGACAAATGTATACTAAACCTTGAAAGTGTAACAAGGCGCTAAATTGGCCTTATCGAACTAAGAACGTTGAACAAACCTTTGCTTGCAATCAGAAGTGTTAAACTCTATTTGTAGACTTTTTGAATAAGTTGAGAAATTGTGCACAACCATCTCCTAATAAATGTAAATGGATTTTCAGTTTTCCTTGTGAATTATAGTCATGAATTATGATTCTGCAGCTGTGATTTTATCACATCTATAGACTGGAGAAACTCACTTGACAGTGAGGTCCAGCTCACTATGAGGGCTTAGGTGCTTTGTTTTTCTCAGAAGCACCTGGGTGGGTTTCTGTCATCATTTTCATCACTAATGCCTCTCAGCTGCACACTGCATTGTCACTAGTTGGGAAGGCCACAGAGGCAATTTTTAGCTGTGTGGAGCATTTTGTGAGCGTACCCCTTTACAGCTAAAGATTTAAAAAAATCTACATTTTAGCTATTTCAGCACTGCTTTCCTCTCTGACAATCAAGCAGCTTTCTTTTTGTGTTTTCTCTCAAAGGATCTGGCTTGGATGCTGGAATGCAGCTTATGCTCTGTAGAGCATTAAGAGTTTATTTTATCCACGATTTGTTCCACAGAAGTTCCTTGGAAGAAGATGTGGGACTGTTTGGAGATAGTTTTGATTACATGTACTCTTCTGAGAGCATATTCCCAAGGGCAGAAAGTACATCAAGAGTTTTTCCAGAAAGTGTTAGTGCTTTTCTATTGGCAATCACTGTGCTGGAGCTGAGCAGAACAGGATTCCTTTCCTGTTAAAATGTTTTCACTTAGGAATCCAGCTGCCTGGGTGGAATCCCTGTGCACTTCAGCTGAATGAGAAGTGCAGTCTTGGAAGCAATGAAAATGAGAAAGTTTCCTGGGATCTGTGCAAGTTGCACTGCTGACAGGAGAGTATATGGACTCTGTATATTTTGTTAAATAAATGGAAACTGATCCTGGAGACAAATAAAAGCCTTGAATAGTTTGTCAGTCAAAGAAACACAATCTCTCATCCTCAGTATCAATTATCGCTTGCTAAGAGGATGCAGCCAGGGACCTTGATTAAGTTTTACACTGTTTTTTCTGATCCTAATGCTTAATTTTACAGGCAGTACGAATTCTAATACTGTTCAACTCTTTTTGATGTTTCCTTTATTTCAGTCATGGCAGTCTATTTCTTTTTGATCCTTGGGAGTCTACAACTGTGCAGAGCATATTTCTCCAGTTCAAGCCATCTCATAAGAAACCACAAGGTTTATGAGTGTAAGCTATAAAAGAATAATACATGCATATGTTACAACAACCTCCTTGAGAGGAAAGATCTCTCATCTTGAAGAGAGAGCAGACAGAGCCCCTAAATACCAAATGGACTGTATGCATACAGACAATCTGGTTTCCTCAGTTGCCTGAGAAGCTGAATTCCTCTCCCAGCCTTTTTTTTTGGATTTGGATTAAGGTTCTTAAAATTTTAAATTATTTAAAATTCTATATCTCACTATAGTAAGTCCTCAGGATACCTTTGTGTTCCTTTTGGGTTACAACCATTTGTCCCAGTACAAGCAGAGGTGGAGTCAATGCCACTGTGCAGACAGGAGGAAGTCACTGAATATGCCAGACCGTGGCCTTTGCGATGCAGTTAAAGTGGGAGTGTGTGCTCGTATAATGATTTATTTTTCTAAGCAGCTGGTTTTGGATTAGAGGTGTGTTCTGAAGAGGAGATAAACTGTGGAGTTTGGTGCTGCATTACAGACAGCTGCTGCTACTTTAGGGAGAAGAGTGCTTGTGCCTGTTCCACTAGTTGGGCTCCAAAGAAAAGTACTACCTCATCTTTCAGGTGGGATAACGTGGCCGCAGGGTCAGCAGAAATGTTGTAGCTGTGTTAGGTTTTGTTCTGCATGTATTACCTGGATGGGAGTCTTTCCTCGCTGGAATGGGGCTCCAGAGGTTATAAAGCTTTTGTAGAGGAGGAGTGAAGAGTTAGGACAGATGGTTGAGGGTTGAGTTTGTGAAAATTGTGTCCCTGTAGTAAATTGCTGCTCAGAGTGCTCTTTGTCTAGGCCTGGGGATTGCCCGTACTAAAACTATTTGGGGGGGGGGGGGGGTTTTTTGGGGTGATTTCCTTTGAAAAAAGTGGTGTGTTGCGGTTCTTTAAGTTTTTTGGCATTGGTATCTAATTAAAATACAACAACAACGAAAAACCACAAAAAGCATTTCCCCTTTCCACAGAAATATTGGAAGTAGTCTTCTATGTGCAAAGGTGGGTTTTCTCATGATAAAACTTAATGCTGTACCTATAAACGGAAATGTTTTATTCTAGTGGTAAAACCTAAGCTGTCCAAGGCACTTTAGTTTGTGATTGCTGACTTTTGTTTTGGCAGGTGTTTCAGATGAAATCTAAGCCTCCTGTGGAGGAAGAAAAAAATCACCTGACAGCTGTAGACTGTTCCTTTCCTGCAGAAATACAGCAATTTCCTCAAATGCAAGTGGAACAAGCATCCTTTTCTGCTTTTCTGAAGCTTATATTTAATTTCAGTACCTTGGTGATTGCTCTTGTATATTTAGAGAATCAACGAACCCTCATTATAGGTTGCTTGGGTGTCTAGCTGGTTGTTCCTATGTTTTTCTGATCCTAGGGAAGGAAGCCTGTTTGAATTTGGATCGAACAATGGCCAGAGTGCAGATTTGTTGGGCATGAATCCAAGTGGTGACTTTAAGAGCATTACCCTGTGTTGGTGTGGATCAGAGCTAATTGTAAGAACCTCAGATAAAAATAAGTTTGGTTTTTTTAGCAGGTTACATTTTACTCCTGTACTAGCTGTATTATTGCTTTTTTGTATATCTCAAGGTGTTTACATATATTTGTAATTGTTACGATGTGTCTGTAATCAAGCTCATCTGTGCCTTCATGCAGACTTCCAATAAACACTTGATTTTTTTTGTATTTACTTGTATGGAAGACTACTGGGTGGATGTATATTTCCTTCTCTCTGTCAGCCTGTCATCACTGGGAAAAAGAGGAAGAAAAATGAGAAACTGGGGGTCAGAGAAAGATACATGTTTGTCTTTGTTTTTGCTGTCTTTGATTCTAGTTGGGCCATTCCTGTTTAAATGTGTGAGTGTGTAACCTGGGGAATAACCTGTTCACATAATAAAGTTTGCATAGGAAGTGCTCCTCACTTTGAATTGGGTGGATATTCAAAGTACAATGCATGCTTGAGTCCATCAGTTTTGGTTCTGTCTTGGAAGAATGTAGCTATATTTCTTAAGTTATTATTGTGGGGAAATTCCAGAGTACCTTTCTGAATTAAACATGTCTGTTTAACCTCTAACAGCTGCCTTCCATGGGAGTTCAGGCTTTTTATTGCCACAGCAAAAAACTGCAGTATTTTTGGTCTTAGTTGACCTCCTTACCTTGAGAGTACTTTTCCTTGGGAGGAAAAGGAGGGGGTTAGGAAAAGAAGAGAGTTTCATCTTTTTACCATTTTGTCTCAGTTCATAGGAACAGAGATGTATATTTGTACAAAGTTATAGAAGAATATCCCTCGTGTTCTGAGTCAAAAGCGGTACATGGCAGAACAGTTATTTTTCAAATCTGGTATCAACTGTGAGAAGGAGAGAAGGCAAAAAATATTTCCTTGCCTATGCTAAGGGGTGTACTGTATATTCTGTACCTGAGAAAAGAGTGCTTTTGCTATTTCTTTGTAGTAGTAAAGGTCGTGGGATCAGGTGCTCTTTCAGCTTTTCTTGATTGTCTTGTAATCACACCTGATTGTTCAATTAAGTCATTCTATGATTGATGGATTCAGTTATCTCCTCTTAAGAATCCACCATAATTTTTGCTGTTTGGATGTATTTTCTTGCTAAAACTTTAATCAGTTATTGTACTTAATGATTTTAAAGCATGAACCAGTTGTAAACTTTAGATTGTATGTATTTGTTAAATTTTGTGAGTACTTTGTTGTGCCATCCCTTTTGATGTTTCTGATTTTGTCACTTTTTTATTGTATGCATTCATTTGTCAGCGTAGCGCAGAGCTCACCTGTGACATACTCAGTAGCTTTTCTAAGTATTGCTGTATCTGGCTGTTTTGCCAAGTGTCTGGGTTTAGATCTGAAAGTCTCAGAGGTGCTTAGACTTACCCTATGTTCAATGTCTTGAATGTTGCTAAACTTGTTGGTTGAATCCACTCGTGTCTGTCTTGTTCAGCTGCCACTGTGGCCCCTCTCTGCAACTGCTGCTCTGCTCAAGTCAGCACAGGCCTCTGCCTACAATGAGAAGCGTGCTCTTCCACTCTGACCAGTAAAATCCTTCTATTCTGGTGGCTGCAAATTCCTGGGCGCCAGGCCATGGGTGTACTTCAGCGAATGCTAACCTAGCTGATCCGTGTTACTCTGTTCTTGGAACACAGGCTGTGTTTCTTAAAAGGCCTTTATTCTCCTCAGTCCCTGCTGCAAATGCTGAGCAGGCAGTTGTTCTGCCTGTCCCTGACTGCCATGGCTGGTGGGTCTGGACTGGGGGAATGAGCTGTGCTGATGCTGCCTGTCTTTGTGCATGTCCTTTGTTTTCTGACATCTGTCTGGACAGAAATGAGCCACTTGAGCACTTTCAGAAGAGTGGAAGAAAAGGGAAAGATGATGCATGTTACTGGTTTAAGTTCAGGTTGCCTTGTCCAGGTGCTCTCCCCTTTAGATGGTTCTTTTTATTTCTTCCAGTGCTTGTACCCCTTTATAAAGGAAAGCAAGTTCCCAGCGTTGCAGGGGTTAACTTAGAAATCCTGGTAAACTGCTGAGTGAGAGAAAGAATGATGCATTGCACAGAAAGCTATTTTAATAAGCCTAATCCTTCCTGTATGTAAAGGTGCTGGCTTGGGTATCGGTCTGTTTCACATGCTTTTGAGGCCATTCCACACCTTTCAAAGCACACAGTTCAGCCATCCTACGGAGGCAAGAAGAGGCTGAAGTCAGTCCTGCATTTCCCAGATGGAGACTCAAGGTACGTATAAAGGCTGTCAGTTCACTCGGATGCAGAAAATGCTATTTTTGTGCCTCAGGACTGTCGATGAGTCCTCTGTGTTCCAAATTCTGTATATCAGTGAAAATGCTCTATACCATGTCCTGCACTTTTTTTCTCTTAAGCCTTGAACATAGCCTGGCTTGTGAATTTAATGAAACCAGAACAGTGATCTGTGGGAGTCTCAAGTATCTGTGGTGTGACCATCTGGCATTTTTGGGGCTGAACTTAAGAAGTATACCCTGCTACCTCCTTTCTCCCTCAGTCCCTATAGTCACACTCCGGCTTTCCTCCTGAAGGCCCCCTCGACGTGGTGTGAAAAAGCAGTGTTGTGAGCTGGGCTCTTGCCATTCTGGATCTGAGTGCTTTTCGACAGTCCGGAATGAAACAGGTTGTACTTTTGTAGTGAATTTTAACACCATCTTGGCTGTCAACAGCAAAAAAATAAATGGAGAAGTCAAAAATGAGTGCATCTATCTTTCTGCCTTGAGATGGGAATTTTAGATCTGCTGTGATTTTATTTCCCCACACTTCCTAAAAATCATCCTGATTTTTCTGTTGTTCTGCAACACTGCTACCTACTTACTGTTTATTTTCCAGCAGGGGAAAGAATTAAGGCTAATAACATGAAGCAGTCTTGTAGTTCAGCTGTGATTGGTACCTGACTTCCTTTGGAATACGCAGATTTCTAATCACCAAGTTACCCGAATTGGTTTCAGTCACTTGCATGTGAATTTTTGCAGCTGTTTTGATAGGAAAAACAATGGATGGTTATTGGAAAGATACAAGCTATTGGAAAATGTCCAAGGGAGGGCTGTGAAGGTTGGGGGGACCCTAGAGGGGAGCCCATGCGAGGAGCAGGGCTCAGGTCCCTTGGTCTGTTCAGCCTGGAGAGGAGGAGACTGAGGGGAGATTTCAGTGCAGTCACAGCTTCCTCATGAGGGGAAGAGGGGGGGCAGGCCCCGATCTCTGCTCTGGGGTGACAGTGACAGGAGCCGAGGGAATGGCCTGAAGCTGTGCCAGGGGAGAATGAGGTTGGATGTCAGGAAAAGGTTCTTCCCCCAGAGGGTGGGTGGGCTCCCCAGGGCAGTGGTCACAGCCCCAAGGCTGACAAAGTTGAAAAAATATTTGGACAACGCTCTAGGGCGCAGGGTGTGATTCTTGGGGTGTCCTGTGCAGGGCCGGGAGTTGGACTGGATCCTTGTGGGTCCCTTCCAACTCAGAATATCCTATGATTCTAATTTTTTTTCATATATATCTGCCATCTGGGTGGTGTTGTTCCCCTTCCAGGGTACCGGCCTGCCCCGGGCACCCTCAGGGCCCCTCAGGGTTACCCCGGGCACCCTCAGGGCCGCCTGGGCCCCACACATGGATCCGAAGCTGTGGGGGAGCGGTGTAATGGGGCCTTCCTCCATCCGCCCTTGGAGCTGAGCGTGAATGAGGTGGAAACTGGAGCAGGCTTGGCAGTAGAGAAATTAAGTTCCTAAATAAGATGAAATGCCCAGCTGCAGTAGTATATATTGGCAAAATCTTGACTTCCACAGAAATGAGTTTCTGTGGATGAATGATTAAAGTGATTAAGGCTTTTAAACTTAATACCCTTTGTGTTGCTTTTGGTCACCAGAGTATAGTTCTGTATAATTTTCAAACTGTTTACTCACTTTTCCTGCACACAGATTCTTATACAGCACACTTAGAGATCGGTAGTTGTCATAAGTTTTATTTAAAATATTTTCTTGGATTTTCTGTGCAAAACAAGTGTTAGCCATGACAACATACCAAGGAATTAAACCTGTTAAAAATTACTGCATTCCTCACACTATTAAGGAACCCTAGGATTAGTCTGGCTGTTGTCTTGAGTGTTAATGAAGTACATTTTTAATGCTGTTAGTTTCTGAAGGTAACTGAGGGGTTTCAAGTTAACTGTTTCATATTTTGAAAAGACATTCAGTTTCTTTTTAAAAATTCTGTCTGGACTAAAGCATCCCCTACTATTAAATATATATGTATTGACACCATGCAACTGAAATTAATGTCTGAATTAAGAGGGGAACCTATCTTTTTGCATTAACCGTTCCGAGAACTTCCCAGAGATGCTCGCAGGAATGCTGTGCCCTTGTTGCAGTGGTCTCCCTGATTTAAGGGACAGTTTATTGCAAGAACAGTTTGTGTGAGTCAAGTTTGCACAATAAAGCTTTGGCTTCTCTTTTATGGTGTATTTTAGGAATCTACCTAATTGAAATGATGGCCCTTTGCACTAAAATTTATGTTAACTGCAATTTCAGCCCAAATCTTACCCAGGTTCTTGGGAACGCATGGTCTCTTGACAGCAATAACCTTGCTGAGCTTGTCTGGAGCATAATCTTTTTTTTTTTTCTTCTAGAGATTTTTTTTTTTCCTCTGGGGTAATCTCTATGCATGTGCAAATGGGGTTAGGAATACCATTAGTGTCCTACTGCTTGATTCAAATAATGAAACGAATCATTATGGCAATACATGGAGACAGCTTGGGTGCATCAGAGGGATAGCAAGGGTGAAGAGAACACAGAGTGAGCAGAACACTTGTTTTTGCATGGCCTAGCATGAGGGGGAAATTCAGCTTGTTTTCTAACAGGAAAGGGGCCACATTGCAGTACTTGTGCTATAGGTAAAAAGCTTGGGTTTTTCCAAATACTTTCACTTTACATAGTCATTACAGAACTCTCATCCTGATTCTGAAACGATTTCTCAGTTTCATGTTTCTGTTAAACATAAAAAGATTCCTGTTTTCCCGGGTTACCTCTTGGAAGACAGACAACTTTAAAAGCAGGCCGGTTTCTTTCCCCAAAAGTACTGATGTTTGATTGATTAGAGTCAGGATGCCTCATGATAGTAGTAAAGTTTGCTCAAGATTTGCTAAAGATTTACTCGGTCAAGCCATTGAATGTTGAATAAACTATACACTGTTAGAACTGCTTGTGACTGAGATAGTCTTTCAGGCTACAAAATTCACATCTTGAATAGTTTATACTGGCATGAAAACATATTTAATCCTCTTGCCTTCATTATTCAGTTTGAGTGTTTCATTGTGGTGGTTGGGGGTTTTTTTGGTGGGTTTTGGTTGTTTGGGGGGTTTTGTTAACATGCTGCCTGTTTTATTTGCTTGCTACTTGCTTTTCTTACAAATCTTGCTCTTTGGTCCACTGTGCATTTTAGCAGTGTTGTAAAACCTTTCCTTTACCAGTGCAGAACTACATTTTACAGTTTTAACTTCAGTGGTACAAACATCCTGTATTTTGCAGAGTATAATGAACTTGAGAAGGTTCTACTGTAGTCTGCTGCTGACAGTACACCTTCCATACTCACACATGCTTTTCAGCTATTTCCTTTCTTTCAAATTCGTGGTTTAAAACCTGTTCTGAAGAAGAAAAAAAATAAGAGCTTGTAATGTTTTTATTTTTTAACAGCACTGCCACTTGCATTTATGAATTGTCACCTGATTTTACTTAAAATTTATTACTGCAAGGAATCTGTTATGATGTGATTCAGCAAACATCAGTCAACCTTTGGTAAGTTTTCCAAAATACTTGGATATGTTGAGGGCTGAAATCAGCACTTACCTAGACGTTGGGGATCAGCTGTTGTTCCCACGGATGAAATATCTACAGTGAAGTTGTTTGGGACTTAGCAGTGCAGAAATGAGGACTGAGTTTGGTTGCAAATTCCAAATGGATGAGTGGGCTGCGAAATTAGCTATGACATCTACACCTTTTTGAAACTGTAACAGTAGTTTCTGAAGTGAACACTTCCTCCAAGCCTCAGATCTCAGAGTTCAGTGAAAGGCACAGCAACCTTATTCCCACAGGGGCAGAGGGACGCAGGGAATGGTTTTCCTGGCAGTTGTGCCCTCGTATTAAAGTTGCTCACATGGTGTTCAGGCTTCACTTTCTTCTTCCACAACAAATCCCCAAAAATAGAACAGACACTGAAAGCCTGACACTTGCTACAGCTTTCCAGTCCAAGTTGGCCTAAGGCTGAGGTGGGGTAAGTCTCAACAAAGAGCAAGGATTCAGCAAAGACTTTTTTGTTTGTTTTTCCCCTCCCAAGTGCTCTGCTCAGAGGCAGGGTTCCTGGCTGCTCCTCTCCTGTTTCCAGAGCAGTTACATAATTACTGCACGACTTCAAAGATAGGTTAGCGGAAGCCATTAAGGATGTTTTCCATCTCTGGACTGCAGAAACTTAAGGTGGTTTTTCAGCCTACCCTAAAGAAGAAAGCTTCCCTTGGAGGAAAATAATTACTTTCTGCAAATGCAGCTTTAATTCACTGCTGACGTATTCAAATTTGCAATCCATCTTTTTAAGTCTGTTTTGTTTCAACTCTGTTAACTAGGGTAAATCTCCTCTAAGATTATTCTCCTTAGTGATGGATATATAAAATAATATTTAAGAAAAAACATTTCTGCAACTTGAAGCAATGGCATTCTCTATGAAAACCCTAACCTGATGTTAAGATGCCATCTTATTGCATATGAAGTCTCTGCCAGTTGGTTTCTTGGTCAAATTATAGTGACTTCCTTTAATGATCATATGGGGAGGTGGGAGAGGAGACAGCAGCAATAAGAAAATGGAAGAGGAAATTCAAGTGTCAGTTTGCACAAGTATTGACTGTATAGGAATGCTTTGTGTGTCAAAAATAAATTGCAAGCCCGTGTAGAGATATTTAAAAGAAACTTTCTCCAGTGTTTCAACTATTTCTGAAATGCACAGATAAGTATGACCAAGTAAGGAAGGTCCTTTTTTTTCTTTGGTCAAATGAAAATGGTCTTTGTTTTCTCTGAATCAAAGACTCTCAAAACCTCTTAATATCCTTGCAGATCCTGTGCCTCTTTTGAGGGACTTTCCATTACCTAAAAGTAATCCCCATGAGTCAGTGAGGGAATAACCTTTCTCTGAGGCAGGCTCATCCCTAAGGGAAGAATCTGAAAAGCTCACTCCAAGCCCAGCCTTAACCCTCCAAAAATCGCACCCCATTGCTGAGCCTTGGCCTTTGGTCTCATGTCGTGCTCTGACTTGTGCAATCCACAGTTCAAGGCAGGACTGCTTCCTTTCAGGAAGCACCCTGAGTCCCTGCTGAAAGTGGTCAGTATTTGTCTTTAATATGTGAGTTAGCTTGAGGAAAAAACCCAAACCATCTAGCTATAACAACAGTAGCTTCTCCAAAGCCTTGTGAATCCAAGGTAGAGGCTTTACTGTGTGTATTAGATGTGGTAGGTGGGCTGATTTCTCACCAAAAAGCGAAGGCTTTTCAGGTTCAGCTGTTGTAAGGGGCAAGAAGATCAAAGCAATCCCGAGCCAGGAACTCTCCAACATGAATGTGCTGCAAGATTTCTAAGGCAGACCTGTCTGTGCCTAACCAGAGTGAGCCACTTGCACGTTCTCCAGTGGTATTGTCTGAATGCCATCTAAATCAGCCACTTGGGGCTCTATTTATGTATGTGAGGGCACTGGGTTTTCTAAGATTGAAGTCACGGGGCTGGTGGTTCAGCCTCTCTCTCCTGCTCTCGCTGTCATGGGGGTATTTTTTAGCCTGGAGAAAAGGAGGCTCATGGAAGACCTCATTGCTCTGAAGTTCCTGGAAGGAGGCTGTAGCCAGGTGGAGGTCAGCCTCTTCTCCTGGGAAACCAGCAGTAGGATAAGAGGTCATGGACTCAAGCTGCGCCAGGGCAGATCCAGGTTGGGTATCAGGAGGAAGTTCTTCACTGAAAAGATGGTTAAGCATTGGAAACCTGGGCTACCCAGGGATGTGGTGGAGTTGCCATCCCTGGAAGTGCTCAAAAAATGACTGAGTGTGGCACTTAGTGCTGTGGTTTAGTTGATATGGTGGTGTTTGGTCAAAGCGTGGAAGTTTTGGTCAAAGCTTCAGTTGTGGAAATCACTTCCAACCTTAATGATTCCGTGATTCTGAGATGGGATTGTGTGGACTGAAACATGCTGGTAGGAATTTGCTGTTTGATGTCTTGCTCGGATATGTGATGCACAGACTTTTTCATCCATTTCTAAGCCCAGGAATTCTGTAGGTTAAAGGAAACCAGTGCACAAAAGATGCACTTTGCACTTTATAATCTTAGAAGGGGTGTGTTCTCCTTGCCTTATACATCTTTTTGGCCTATTGTACCAGCAAGCATCCCTTGTGAAATAAGGATAACACCAACTGTCCAAGACTCAAATGCTATAAAGACACTTTTTCTGCCTTGATCAAATGTTGAATGGATGTTTCTAAATATTGACAGCAGTTATGAGGAGCTTTTCATCCTAATGACTGTGGTGCTCCCACATGACTCTAGCTGCTGCTAGCAGGGTACATCTGATGCCTGGTTTGTGCTCAGCAGCAGATGCTCTGTCAGACTGTTAAAATGCCCCAGCCTGGCCATGTTGTGTAAGGAGTGTTATTTGTGACAAGTTTCTGGAGTCTTCCTCAAGTAGGGAAAAAGCCACAGACAATGGCAATTGAAAGTAAATGAAATCCTGATGCTCACAAAATGGTAGAGGAGTTCTCTAGGGCCTTGGACATGAGGTGCTGTGTGGACATGTGGCATTAGAAGTGTCATGTGAGAATAAGGAAACTTCCTTGTCCTGTTTTCAGGTCAGGGATGTAACACACATTTATCTACTGAACATTTGGTTTTCTAATTTTGCTAGTTGTTCCATTACTTGCTGTAATGATTATTGGACAAGCTGGAACACTTCACTTTGAAGTAGATTGGAAGGGCTGTGAAGATAGATCTTGTTACATAAGGCAGTTGATGGAGGCTGTATGTCAGAGTTGAAAGCCCCTCTAAGTTCAGCTATTACCCCGAGGTTTGGAACCATCCCAAATGCTGACCCTGCACAGCTCCTCCTCTGGGTCAGCACAGGAGCACAGCACTGACACTTGGGCTGCAAACCCACTGAAATGCAGCATCCTGAGCCTTTCTTCTTGCTATCTTTGCCATAAGCTCTTTAAGTGGCAGAGCCCAAAATCCAAATAAAGTTTAATGTAAGTACAGTTAAATATTTATGTCTGGTTTACAGTGAAGTTACAGAGGAGTTCCCAAGTTGTTTCAGTGAGACACAGTTTTTTGTGTTTGTACTTTTTTGGTAAGGAAGCTCCAATAATCAGTAAACAGACAATGGTTTCCAGTTCTCTTCACAGTCACTGGGGAGATGATTCACATAAACTTGGAGAGAGTATCGCATTGCAGTGGTAGGACACACCGGATATGTTTACATTGTAGTTGTCAGAGCAAGCAGGTTCCCAGCTAATTTATCGATGGTAAGTTGTCCAAGCTCTTTGCAGATGCTGTGAGTTTACCAGACCTTGAGACAGAGGGTGCAGCACAGCACAGTGTTTATGCTGCAGAATAAAAGGATTGTCAACTCAGAGGCAGAGCAAGCATTAACAAGAAGAGGACAGGAGTAAGCAGGAAACCACGGTATGAAAGCCAGGATTTCTGAGTGGCAGAACAGTGACCCACGCCTGCCCAGCACAGGCTGTTGCGTGCATTGTCACATGGGAGCCACTGCAGAGGCTCAAGGAACATGTCTGCACAGCCCCTCCTTGCCTCTTCTTTGCAAACCGTGGTAAGTAAAGGAGCTGGGCCTGAAAGCTGCAGCCCCTTGGTGACATTGCTTCTCATCTTGAGAGCTTAGATGTCAAAACTGTGATGGCAACAGCAGGAGGTAAGCTTTTCTTGGTTAATGCTTCTGTTTGGACGCAGAAACCCACTTATTAACTACTTTTTCAGGAATTGGTTATGTTGAGCGTTATTGTGGGACTGGGTGTGGATGCAAAGCTTGTCTGTCATTGCTGAGTAACTCTGCATGTGTCTGCACTAAATGCAGACTAAGGGTGTTTACGGTGGACAAATCTATATTTAGACAAGCCCTGGGTGTCATCTTGACACAAGCTTAAAATAACCTTCTCCCGTTGTGGAATCTTGCTTTCCCTTTTGTCCCTCCACTCACCAAGTTTGTCTTGGCAGTCAAAATTAAAAGATGTGTGGTTTTGGGGGCTTTTTACAGACATTTGGGGTGATTAATTGTGCACTATTTTAGCATGTGCTGCGTTGCCAACAGATCAATGCATGCGCATAACCACAAAAATGGAGTGTAATTTGGGATCGTGGTCTCAGCCTGTGAGGATCCAACACTAGGGTAAGGGCAGCATTAGAAATAATGCTACATCTGAAGTGGCAGGATTGCATTATACAGACAAAACTGACAGTATTTGCATTGAAATGAGAAAGCAGTGAGATGAGTTTAGGTTTCTGGCTCTTTCACACTGCTACTATTATCCTCTCCATTTAATTGACAGAAAATAAATGCCTTCCTTGATGCTTTAATATGGTTAAATAAGAGAGGGAAAAGCTAACTCAAGTCTATTAAATGAACTTAGTACTCAAGCAAGATGAAAAGAGTATGTCTGTACTCCGCGGAGTCTCACAGGAATGCATTATGCTGCTTCCTGCCCTGGTGAATGTGTGCCATTAAACTTCAGTACCCTCTGTTGGCAAGAAATAGATGAATTGCCAGCAGGGAACAAGCAAACACAACTTCTGAGGAGCCGTCCCCAGCATTCATGCTCTACCTGGTGTCCACCTCAACAGAAATACTTGCCTTTGATTTGCTGAGATTGCAAACGTGGGCTGAACAGATGACTTCAGCTGACTTCAGAGCAAAAAGATGTCAAAGTTTTTTTTTTATATAGTCTTTACAAAGACTAAAAACTACCCACTGGGGGAGAATTGAGGATTCCTGGAGCATCTTGACTGTCACAGTGGTGAGTGCTCGAGTCCCACTGGAGAATCAGCAGCGTGTGGTGTTGGTAACAGCCCCCTCTTGTCACGTGCTCAACAGGCAGAAGCTGGAGATAACTCTGTGTAAAACAAAAGAGTCATTATTTTCTTATAGGGTGTTTTTAATGCCTTTCAGCCACCTCACTGTGCCCTCTGCCACAGCTCTGATTACTGCAGCCTTCACCCTGGAG
This sequence comes from Platysteira castanea, assembly GCA_013397175.1. Taxonomy (NCBI): domain Eukaryota; kingdom Metazoa; phylum Chordata; class Aves; order Passeriformes; genus Platysteira; species Platysteira castanea. The sequence goes on from VYXC01009025.1 coordinate 1,116,069, forward strand.
TTCGTAGTGTGGGACTTTCTGGTACTTGCCTTGTTCTAGATCACAATGCTTTTCAGCAGTACTAAGGTTTCAGTTCTCTATTTTCTGTCCGTCCACTGCTGAAAGTGAAAATATATTAACCATTTTGTATCATATTCTTCCATAAAGGTGGTTATTCTAGCCCATTAAAGCATGAAGCTGATACAAAACAGAACTCAGAAAAGAGATGATATTCTGGATTAAGAACAAAAAAACAGAGAAAGCATAAACCAGGCTGCCTCCCTCTAGTTAAACAAGCACTTTATGTGCCCTAAATACAATAGCTCAAAAAGGGGTGTGGCTGGGGAAAAGGGAGAGATGTTACTGAGTTACTTTCTGAAAAAGTGATTTATTTATGTATTGTGATTTTTTAAATGTGCTGGTATGTTCACTGTCATCTGGTTCTCTAATGTAGCCATACCTACTCATATATACAAGATTTGCTGCTATATGAGATGGCTCTGACTCTTGCCTTTCGAAATCTGTAAGGAATCTTCTGATCTCTAAAAAACATGGAATCTTTTCCTAAAACAGTGACTGCATTCTAAGCTGTCCCAGTATGATACTGCACCATCTTAGCTTTACTGTGAGGGGCATGTAACAGGATCAGGAAAGGGAAGATGGGGTTGAATGACAGAAAATTTGTATCTCAGAAAAAATCGCATTTGCGGTTTGTACTGGCATTGATCTTGGTGAATTTATGGCAAACCTGAAGGTCATGAGGGACCTATGCCATAATAAAAATATACTGCTAGATGTTTCCCGAAAGAAAATAGAACTGATAAATTCCTTTGCTTAGAGATACAGGGCTAATTTTATTTCTGTTTTACACTCTTAGCAGATGTGATTCATGCTGTCAGCACTTACTTGCCATTACGTGGTGCACTTTTGTACTTTAGTTGAAGTGTATGTGATTTTTTAAATCGTCTTAAAATAATATGATTTTCCTTAATGTACTAATATGGAAAACTTCATTATTTACCAAGCCCAAATAGTTCCCTTGTCAGTTTAGAGAATGGAAATATATGCAACAGATCCAGAAGATTATATTATGTAAAAACTGTCATAGTTCCCTAGTTTGTTACAACAAACTTTTACTAAGAAACTGTACCTCTGACATCTTCAGAAAACGTTCCTTGCAGCTGCATTGGTTGATTGTGTTGCATAGCAAGAGCATTTAAGTGAGAAGCAAGTTAAAATTACTTTGATTAGATAGCTTTTCCCTCATTTGGTAATACCCTCATGAGGGCATGTTGGTGATGTCCTCATTACCTGCATGGGTCGTGTAAGAACCTAAAAAACCCTTCACCCATTCAGTCATGTGAAAGTAGAGAAACAAAAAAGAAGATATTATAGACTACATTTTTTAACTCTAGATAACTGCTGCTTTACTGTTGTTACAAGCTTTGCAGAAGTGCATGTGATGTTTATATTGCACATACGTCGGCTTGAAGACTAACATGGAAAACTGATTTACAAAGCAGCATTTGAATCATAGAATGGTTTGGATTGGAAGGGACCTTGCAGATCATCTAGCTCCAGCTCCCCTGCTATGGGCAGGGACACCTTCCACTACACCGGATTGCTCAGAGCTCCATCCAGACTGGCCTTGAACTCTTCCAGGCTTGGGGCATCCACAACTTCTCTGGGCAGCCTGTGCCAGGGCCTCACCACCCTCACATTAAAGACTTTTTTTCCTAATATCTAATCTATGTCTACCCTCTTTCAGTATAAAGCCATCTCCCCTTGTCTTGTCAGTTCATGCTCCTGTAAAAAGTTCCTCTCCATCTCTCTTGTGTGCAGCTGACCAGTTTGCCAGATGTGGTTAGACTGGGGACACAGTTCATCTGAACACAGACTTCAGGCCTTGCCCATCTTACAGGACTTCTGCAGAAGAGGGTGGTGTGGAAACCTTGGATTTCATGTTATTAGTGACAGCCAGATTGTGAGAGGGACAATTCTGCCACAATATCTGCATCTCCCCAGACAAAGTAGGCAACATTCCCTGTGATGGCACCAGGGACCTTTGTGGTACTTTATTGGCATCTCCTAGGAAATCTCTGTTCTTTGCAGCTGGGACATTTGTTCCCTTTCACACAAATCTGGGAGAAGGTGTAGTGACCCTGCTTAATGTGGTCAAATAGCACTTGACAAGCCTCATGCTTCTCACCTCTCACATGAAGGGTTAATTTATAACCACGGAAGTGTTGCCTTCTGCAGCTGCTGAAGACAAATGAGTGTCCTTTAGACTCTGTGAGTGCATCAATATTTAATACGTCTGCTTAAATTAAACTCCAGTCAAACTACTGATTGTTCTCCTCACCTTATTCCCCCTTCAATCATTAATGGACATTTTCCACAAGCAAGTTAACAAAACACCTAAGATGGACTTTGCACATATTAGCCTTACCCTTTCATTCCAGACTCTCTCCTCCTACGCTGATTGCATAAGGACTGCAAAAGTACAAAAGGATGCTCCCCAGCCTGGACCAGTTTAAAGGACAGTAGTTGATCAAATATTTAGAATTGGGTTATATTTGGGATTTTCCTCCACTGCAGAATCTGGACCTTCTTTAAAATCAAACAAACAAACAAATAAAACCTGAACCAAAACCCCCCAAACCTGCCCCCTCTACCCAGGGTGATAATCGTTTTGATCAGAATCAGGGTGTTCAGCACCAGCTGCATTTCTTGCTGGGAAGGACCCCTTCCAAGATGGCTGTATGAATACCCTCTAATTTTCTTCTCTGTACCTTCAGGAGCTGCTGCTGGTGCACTGTCTGTGAGGTAGAGAACATTCCTAGATCATCTGTTCGCTGGTACAGCTGCGAGTGACCCAGAACTGCACATCCTGCAACCATGGTGTACCAAAAATCAGGTAAATTTTTAACTAGGTGCTGCTCTCATCCCTGGTCATGCTACATGAGCAGCTTTATCCTTTGGATTCTTAGACCCCATAGGCTGGGGAGGGAAAGTGGCTTATAGGAATTATTTGGTGTTTTACTTCATTTTCTATTTTAAAAAATTTAAGAATTCTGGTGATGTGTGGGATGAAAGTGTAGTTACGAACAGTGCAGCTATTGCACTGTTACAATTCACTAGGCCTTGGAAGGCCAGGTAGGAAGGGTTTTTGAAGGGAAGAAATGAGAAGATTAACCAGTGATCTCAAATCTAAGCCAAATGGCAGTTGCCAAAATACTGTAGGCCAAGTGAGCAGAAACCTAGACTTGAACGGATCTGCATTACTTGTTATGAAACCAGGGACAAAGGAGACATGGAGGAGGGACTCTTTCCTCTAACCTTGTGTTTCTGTGGCTTGTTTTCCTGGTTCTGTCTCTTGCCAGCAAGGCTGCCCTCTCAAAATTGTGGTATGCACTTGACCGGCGTATTCATATTAAGAACGGGTTTGATTAAAACAGGGGACTTGTCATCAGGAGGACATCCAGAGAAGTTAGAGTAGAGCAATTAGGGTCAGTGTGTATTCATTAAAGTCCGTATTTGTTCTCAAGTGGAGTTTCTTGTTCATGTCAAGAACAAGCTGCCTGTGATCTGAACTCAGTTTGGTTTACATTTGACTGGGCTTTCTTCCTCTGCTTAAGGATCCAGTGTGTGTCAATGCACTGTCACTGACATGCCTTAACTCTTGTGGGTATTCCTGTACAGCTAAACCTTTGTGAACCTGTGAATACACTAATTTTTTCAGATGCTCACAACCAAGTTTGCTAGAGTGAAGTATTTAATTTTACCCCACAAGGTTGTTTTTAAGCTTCTGTACCAAGCACTGGAATGGGAGCTGGAGCTTTATACGCAAAAAGGTTCTGTACTGAAGGGTAGGAAACAGCACATCTTGGACAGTTAATTCAGAATTGTTGTTTCCCAGCCATTTCTTTGTGGCTCTGGATAGATTTCAGTTACCCTTTCGATTTCAGCCAGTGTCCTGAAGCCCAAGAAGCAATCAGAGTAAACAGCGGCTGTTTACTGTCTGGGCAGCTGTCTTCAGTCATTTGTTTCAGCAACCCCAGTGCACGTGTTCCCAAAATGCTGTGCTCTCCCAAAGAAATCTCTCCCAGCAGCAAGCTAGCCTAGCTTTTTCTAATATCTAAAGCAGTTACCTGGGGGTGGAATTTAAGCCTACTCACCTCTTTTACTTGTCTAATGTATATGCAGAAGAGTTCATTCCTTTTGCTTCACAGTAACCTCTTACCGTTCTTGAAGAAAGCTATTACATTTCTCCTCTGCCTTCTCTCTAGGTTAAATGCCATTTATTTCAGTTCTCCTCCCTGGAACAGTCTTCTAGAGCTCTCAGAGTTCCTGTTCTCCTTTCTTCCCCCTCGCTCCCCCCTCGGCTGGCTGCCCTTTTCTACATGAGATACACAACACTGAGCCATGTGCCAGCTGAAATGTCTTAGAAGTGAGGCTTGAGTTTATGTCATTCTTCTGTCAGTCCTTCCAGTAGCAAGTATTAATTTTGATTTTTACCTGAACACTGTGAGGTGTGGATCAAGACGCTTTCAAGGATACTTGAAGTTCACAAACTTTTGTAAATACTGCATGAAGAAGTGAGTCTGGACTGCAGGTCTGAAAGGGGAGTGATGCCATACCTATAAGAGCTGCAAAGGCTGTGAACATCTGAGGTTTCATCAGAATTTCAGGTCTAGGAATATTTCAACTCTCAGAATTTCATTCAACTCTGGGAATGTTTCCACCTGCAGTGTGTGGTTACATGAGCTCTAATTGGGCAGAGATAGCAGCAGAGCTGTCACGCTGAACACGCCCGGGATAGAGGCTGATGCTTGCTGAGTGTTCAGGCAGCTTCTGCAACAGCCTTTGCAGTCTGGAGGGCGAACATCACAGGTGGCTGAACTTGCACGACTTGACAACTACCTTGCCGCATGTGTGACGGAGCTGGACGTGCCATGCACACGGATCCGGGCCATGCACACGGATCCGATGAGACGGCCTGTGAAGGCAGTGAGTGCGCTGATACACGGGTGAGTTGCCTCTCCCCTGAGCTGACAGGCTGGGGTTGCAGTGCTGCATGTGCTCTGCCTGCATCGCTATCTGCAGCGCAAGTTTGCGGCCTTTTGGCACCGCTGGTGGCGGGAGCCAGCGCCCATGCCCGTCCTGCGGCCGTTCCGCTGCCCTGGGGACCCGCGCAGGTTCCGAGCCCGGGGAAGCCGGGCCCCGCGGTGCCTCGGCGCGGGTGCAAGGAGCAGGGGATGGCGGTGGGGGGACACCGTGCCTCGGGGCCAGGCCCTCGCCGAGGGTGGCGGGGCTGCGCTGGGGACGGGCAGGGGCACCCAGCGCGACTCCGCGGCGAGCGCCGCTACCCCGCCGCTGCGCGGGGCACGGGGGCGGCTCCCGCACGGCTCCGCTCCGGCCGCCCGGCCCCAGGCTGAGGACGATCCTCGGCCGGGGACGCGTGTCCGCCTGTCCCCGGCGAGAGCCGGGCAGGGGGAGGCAGCGGGGCAGGGGTCTGCCCGCGGAGCAGGAGCAGGAGCAGGAGCAGGAGCAGGGGGCCGCGGCGGAGGTGAGTCACAGCCGAGCGGCCGCCCCGCC
>VYXC01009025.1:1121879-1196292 GCA_013397175.1 Platysteira castanea
CGTGCCCATTGCGGGAGCTCACCGGCCTCAGTGTGTGCCCATTGCGGGCTCCCCGTGACGCCTCGGCGGCTGCCTCGGAGCGGGGCACTGTGGCTCGACCCTGTCTCGCCGTGTGTGGCATCGGGACGGCGAGGGCGACCTTCAGTCACTCCTTGGTGCGCGTCACTGCGCGGATGAGTGCTTCCCGTCGAAACTGGCCTGGAGGTGGAAGGTGTCAATGTGTAACGCGGGGCTGCGGAGCGGGGCTGTGGGCTGGCCCCCGAGGGCGTGGGGAGAGGCGAGGCAAACCGGGGGCTATAAGAGGCCATCCATCCCCACGGAGACCCTGGCCAAGGGGCGCGGACGGACCGAGGGAGCAGATGCCGAAGAGAACCCTCGCAGGTTGTGATGCGTAAGGCAGCACACATCGTGCTCTCGTGCAGAGGAGATCTTTGCTAAATCGTGTTGGCTGGTGGTTTCTAGTAGCGCCGGCTCACATCTGCCTGCGTGGATGCGTGCTAGTGTCCGACAGGCAGTTTTACTTGCGGGGGGGTTTCCGTCCCCTCTGGAGCAGTGAGGCTCTGGAAACAGGTAGGACTGGTTCTGCTGAGCTGACAGATTTGTGCAAACCTGGCTGGTTTTTGTGCTGCCCCACTGATGCTTCTTAATGTAAACTAATTTTGCACAATAGAAAAACATTACTATGTTGTTGGTAAGTTTTGTTCTGGTGTTTTGTTTTGTTTTAAATTTCACACTTCTTCTGTCATCTGGCAGAAACAGAAGGAAACACTGATATTGACAAGCCTCTCACTTGCCTTACAGAGGGGCAAGTAGAGAAGTGTGAGAAATAGGCAGACCTGAATATTGAGAACTAGAAGGGAAATACATATATTCAGTGTTATACAGGAAGCTACTGTAGTTCGAACATCAGTTAAAGTCTGATATCATGAAAGTACATATGCATCTTTCAGTGAATTTAATGCGATGCTTATGCTGTCACGTCAGTGCACGTGCAGGTGTTTGGATATGATGACTATGTTAAAAGCAACTATAATGCACCGCTCTCATGCTCAAGGTGTTACTTGGCAGCTAAGGGTAGCAGAAATTTCAGATGATAATTGCAAGGACTTGCCTGAAAAATAAACAGAAATTCACAAGAAATCTGATTCCGCTTAAAACGAGGGATGTTACTTTTCTGGCTGGTACCGTCTTGATCTGTAGCAGTGCCTTGCAAAACTTGACTAGCCCAGTGTTAATCACGCAGCGTTTCTGCTGACATTGGCTTTCTTTGCAGCCATGTGCTGCTCGCAGAGAGCAACACACTTGCCCAGGCTCTGGCTGCACAAAGGACAAACTGGAAACAATCATATTGCTACTGTCTTTCTCAAGATTCCCTTTGCCACAGATTAATACCAGTTGCTGTGCTGAGGGCTAGTGTTCCAGTGGTACTCATGTTCTTTTTTTTGTGCTCATCTGTCATCTTTAAGCCAAATCCTAAGATTTATAGGAAGGGAGTTCAGTATTGTGATAATGCTGCTCAGAGCAAAGCAAGTAGTTGCAGCCAGAGACTTCTCTCTTTCCACATTGAAACTGTTGTTCAGTTTGTTCTCTAGGGTTTCTTTTTGTTGTGGTTGGTAAAGGCTTTCATCAAGCAGCTCTCTTCCTCTGATTCTTATTCGCAGTGAGTACAACTCACTGAAAAGCTTTTTCTGACCAAATTTCAAGTTACTGTTCAGTTCTTTATGCTTCATGCCTCTATTTCAGTTTTTTAAATGTAATTTGGTTTCCTGGAGCCTAAAACAATATCCCTAGGTTTAGTGAACAGTAAGGTTTGTGAAACTTCCCACCTGAATCTTAAATGGTTGTTTGTCTGTTACCAGGATCACACAAGTCTTCCTGGTTGGTTCTGAGAAAAAAACTCAAAACTATTGACTCCCCTCACTCCCTTCTGTGTGGGCTTCTGCTTCTTTATTTTTGGTGTCCAAATTTATCTGTACAGTTTGTGTCCTCCTTCTGCACAGACAGAAAATAGTAAAAGGCACTTTGGATCCCTCCCAAGTTGATGCACAGATTTGATGTCCGTGCAAGTGAAGTTTTAATTCTCACTGTCACTTCTTTTCCCTGCTACCAAGCTATTGCAGTATGACTTGCCACCTTCAGAGAAGCAAATTGGCACATTAAAGAATGTGCCAGTAGAAAGTGGATTGATACTCATGGTCCCAGCAGTGGCTTGGTTGTCCAGGACATCTCTAAATATCATAGCAGAGGGCTCTGGGGAACAGGCTCCTCATGCAGATCTGTCATCTCCCTGCTCCCCTGAGAATTCTGGCCTTGAGAATTCAGAGGAGTTAGAAAACATCTCAGTTTAGGTATCAGGCACACAGCAGTGTGAGGTGAAGGAATAACCTGCAAAAAAGGGAAGAGAAGGAAAGGGAGGAGAAGGGAAGGGAAAGCCAGGTCATTAAAACAGAGTCTGGGATTTTATAGATCTGTTATTCCTCTGAGGATGATTTCTGGGGGGGAAATGATGGTGTTTTTTACTTTTTGCTTGACAGTTGAAGACTATAAATGGCTTGGCACTTTTAGAAAATAGAGATGGTTTTGATGCCTAAAATTTTGTTATTTAGCTAAAAGATGTGAAAGAGATCTGTGATGCAAAATAGGAGCTGTCAGGATATAGAAAGTTGCACTTCTGCTGCTGTAAATTGGGAGCAGTTGGGTAAATTCAGTTATGCTGTGCAGCATTGCATCAGGTGGTGAACTAATCCAGAGGTTTTTAATCTTTCTATAAGAAAAGGCTACGTGACCTAAGACTACAAAATCTTTTATCATCTCCTGCCCTGTCCTTGCTTCCTTCCCATCAAATGTTTAGAATAGCAGAACTGAGCTCAGTTGTCTTTCTGCCAAATTTTAGGGCATCAATATAATGGAAATCAATGTAACAGCTAAAATGTATTTGTTTTCTGAAGTGTATTTTTTAAACAAATGTGAGTTGGGGTTATTCACTGTCTACCTCCATTATTGCAGAGTTTTTCTGAAAACTTCCTTGCTTTGTCTCATTGTCTGCTTTTAAAGCTGTTCCTTATTTCCACTATATTGTTCGTCTAGGCAGGGAAAAAACAAGCCAAGGGGTAATTACTTAATTCATGGAGAGATGCATAGGTCGGCTCTTGGTGACTGCATTCAAATAGCTCAAGTATTTCATGTAGAAATAGGGGGATCTCCTTTTGTGTAAAGGGTATTGCTATAGGAAAGTGCCTCTAAGCAGCTTTTTAATGCTTTGATACCTTATGGTAGGGAATGACTTCTGTCTTTCCCAGCTGCCACCCTTGCATCTCCCGGGATCAGGGGACACTCAGCAGGCGCTGGAGTGACTCAGAGCTTACATTTGTAACTGGAACAAATAACTTAGTAACATTTGTAACTGGGAATGTTGTATCTTCAAGGACAGTCAGTATGTTAAAATTGTAAATCACTCCCAAGGGACCCAGAATGTCAAAATGCATTTTATGTGAGTAAGCGATGTTTTTGTTATTTGAGGGCTCAAGGCTGCTGTCAGATGTTAATTAATTGCAGAGAATCAGTACTTCTCCACCGAGATAACTTGATTGCTTCTGAAGTTCCTCTGAGAAAATATTGAAAAGAAGAAATTTCATGTGAAGCCACCATTTTTTCAGAGTTGTGTGAACTGTTGCAGTGATACTTTGGCTGAAAACTTGCTTTGTTGTTTTTCTGCAGGTAGTTTTCACATGAAGGTACATTTATAGGAAGCTGACGGACTTTTTGTCATCATCTGTGAGTATCTACCCTCAAAGTAACTTTTAAGTGCATCTGCAAACTAGAGCTGGCCTTTTTCATGTCTCCACACAATTATTCCTCAAAATTTTATGCTGTAGTGTTTTTAAGTTTTCCACGCAAATTCTTTAAAATTGCCCAGGAAAAGGGTGTGAGGGTCTCAAATGGGAATTCTGTTATTGTCTGCTTGTCTTCCCCATTGCTTTCATACAGCAGCAATTTTTTTTCCGTTTCCTCTGGGTTATAAGTCAAAAAGGCAGTGCAATGCATTTATTTTTCTGCTTTGCCTCTTGGGAGACTCCCAGAGCAGAGTTGTTACTGCAGCAATCTTAGTGCTTAGGCTGCAGTGTGGAGATGGTCCTTGAGAGTATTTAGTGAAGAAAACAGGGTAAGACTTTATCTCTTTCTATCTTCCAGGATAAAGGAAATAAAGCTGTTGAGAATCATATTTCTGGTCAGTGGCAGAGCAAGGAGCAGAGCATGGGATTTGTGATCATCACTTGGCAGATTGCTCCCTGCAGAGAGGGAGGGCAGGCTGGTTGTGTGCACAGGCGGACTCCAGAGCAATGCAGCCTGGAAAACCTCTAAATTCTTTGCTGGATTTTAGAAGCATCGATCCCTACATTCACACGCTTGAGAAGCTGTGAGAGTGGTGGGTTATTTAGAGCTGTAGATGCACAGGTGATGGATCGTGCCATGCAAAGAAGCAAGGGGGTATTTCTGCAGTCCAGGAAGGGATTGCCAGTTTGGGGAAGGCTGATGTGTGCCAACTGCGCAGAGGGCAGACACTCTAACAGGTTATAGCAGATTTTTGTGTGCATGTGTACTGCTGTCATGTCTTGGCATATAAACCACATGTGTACGCAGTCTTAGAGCTCACTTCACTAATATATACAAGGTGATTTTTGGGTGCAACACTCTACACATCACTTTGCTGACAGAGCAGAGTACTAAAATGTTACTACTGCCAAAATGTCAGTCTTCCTCTTGGTCTGCCTCTCCCAGAGTGCACTGTCTGGTGGGAAACACCTTAATAAGTGGCAAAATACTATGCTGAGATAGGAAGAGAGCAGAGATTTTTTACTCCTTGTTTGATATTCATGGTTTTAACAGAAGGTGACCATGGGGCTCTCTTGTTGAGCCACAACAGATGTTATTGCCTCAGGTTTTCACAAAGCCTGTTTAACACTCAGCAATCTAAATGTTCTTCTGTCATACAGTGCTGGTGTATGAACAACTTATGATGTTGGGTACTGTCTGTGTCACACAGCAGAGGTGGAAGTATGGCAGTTGTAATTCTCACGGCCTGTGTGCTTGTGCTGCAGCTGCTCCTTGAAGGGTGGCTGAGCCCAGCCTCTGTCCAAGCGTGCACTTCCCTGCACAGCTCCCTTGTGTTCACAGACCTCGCCCAGTCACACTTCTAACACTCTGTTCTGTTTGGGCTCTGTTTGCACAGGTGCTGCCCCTGCCTCTGCACCCAGCTGACAAGATGGTATTTCGGAAGCCACCAGATGGTGGCTGGGGCTGGGTGATCGTTGTAGTTTCCTTCTTCACCCAGTTCCTGTGTTACGGATCACCGCTGGCGGTGGGAGTCTTGTATTTGGAGTGGCTGGATGCTTTTGGAGAAGGGAAAGGCAAGACTGCTTGGGTTGGATCGCTAGCAAATGGAATTGGATTGCTTGCCAGTAAGTGCAGAAACAGGATCTATCTTAAATTGAAACATTTCCAATTGATGCTTTCATCTGTGTGTGCTCTTGGAATTGTATCAAAGACAGCTGCAAATGAGGGTGCTGCATTTTTGTTTTAGGTCAAGATGGGTAAGAAGATTACATTCATAGTTTCACTATGCATAAACAAGAACAATATAATGATAAAAGAGCAATAAAAATATTCCCTTTAGAAAATTCAAACTGATTGTATTTGAATAAACTAGAAAGGCCGCACTCTGGGAAGCTGAATGGTAATTTTGTTGATGCCTTTTTTTTTTAATGAGACTTTAAGATTAATATTTACATAATTGTCTTAAAATCAGAGCAAACTGTTAGTCTGAAATGGTTTAAGTACTTTATGGAAAAAAGTCAATCAATAAACCAGTTACTAATTTTTCAGCTCTAGCCATAAACCTACCAGTTAGGGTGGGCGAGGGCTCCTTTGCATTCTCTATTTGAGAAAAAACTCCCTTTGAAGGCTGGAAAGTTACGGCTAACAGTAACATTAAATAAAAGAACTTTACTGGAAGCTTTTCTTTAATAAGACATTGCCACTTGGAGAGTAACAGCAGAGTTTTAGGGAAATAAAACCCCACCTCGAAATTTCCCAGGCTGTTGTTGTTTTACTATTAGGCATGGTTATTTACTGGGTCATATCACTAACTTATGTTTTTCAAAGATTCACCATGGGAACTATTATCTATTTGCTGAGCCTGGAAAAAATTGCCTGTCAGCAGGGCAACTGCTACAGGCAAAAGCAATAATGTGGTTTAATGGACAAAATGCAGCTCAGGATCCTGAGGAAACTCCTTAAAAGAAAGCTGATGTTCCAATGGCAATACAGATCTGAATAAGGAGCGCTGCTTTGTAGGGTGCTGGAACTGATCAAATACTGGCGTCACACCTCTGTTAGGGTTTTTTACCAGGCAGAAGAGAAATGGGCAAAGGCAGGTCGATCACTAACCACAGGAAGACTATACTCAGCCTCAGGATGTAAGGGGGATGTTTCCATCATGCTTTTTTAGTTTTCTGTATTATGAGTATTAACTCCTGCTATTGGTGCATCAAGACCTAAATGAACGAGTGGGAGAGTGAAGTGGGAAAAAAAAAAGATAAACAAGGTAATTGCTGAAGGAAAAACTAGGCAGAAAGAAACTGCAAGAGAAGAACACCGTTTTGTAGGAGAGCAGAAGTCTCTGGCTCTGGTAAGAGCCTCAGCCCCCTTTCCCTTATGTCAACACCGTGCTAGTTTCCAGATTTCTTAGTGCCCTCTGTCTTGCTACTGTGAGCAATCCTCAGCAGTGTGCTTTCTAGCTGTGCTGGTTTTGGCCGTGCTTTGGGTTTGTGCTGAGTGCAGGGTTGATAACGTTAGAGGTGTTTTTGTCAGTGGTGAGCAGGGCTAACAGAGCCAAGGCCTTTCCTGCTGCTCCTGCTGCCACGCTGGCGAGGAGTCTGGGGGTGCGTAGAAAGTCAGGAGGAGACACAGCCAGGACAGGTGACCCCAGCTGACCAAAGGGATGGTCCATGCAGTGTGACATCGTGCTCAGTATATAAACTGGGGGGAGAAGGAGGAAGGGAGGGATCTTCTGAGTGATGGGATTTGTCTTCACAAGTACCCATCACATGTGATGGGGCTCTGCTCTCCTGGAGGTGGCTGAACACCTGCCCAGCCATGGGAAGCAGTGAATGAATTCCTTGGTTTGCTTTGCCTGTATGCAAAGCACGCTTTGTGTTCTCTATTAAAGTGCCTTTATCTCATCTCCACAGTTTTCCAGATTTTACCCTTCTGATTCTCCTCATTCCTGCTGGGAGGGAGTGAGCCAGTGGCTGAGTGGGCTTGGTTGTGGCTGGGGTTAAACCATGACAGCAGCAAATGGAAAATTTCTGTGACTGAATAATAAAAATCAAATTGATTTTTGTATGGAATGATTAAATGAAATTTTGACAGATTAGGAGGAATGCTGTCTGTCCATGTGATTTTATTCTTTTAGTTTGGCACTCAGAAGCTTAATAATCATTCCTACCTTTTCTGCCTTCAAAGGAAAGTACAGGGAGGGTCTTTTAATTACATTGTTGTTATCAGAGTTGGCTGAAAAATTCTATGTTCCCAGCTTTACCTGAAATGAAAGATCCCACTGTTTATCAACCTGGGATCTGACCCTAATGATAAATCTACTAAATTTCCTCCTTAAAAGTGTGCGGTCTTATGATACAAGTTGTTTAGTTTTCAGCTGGTGAATAATGTTATCTTTAAGTGATATGTTTTGAAGCACCCTTTGATTAGTGTGATGGATGTCTAGAGAATTTAATCAAATTACTTCTAAATTTTCTTTAAGGCCTGTAACATGATACAGTCTTTTTTGCCATGGTATGAAGGACTCCCACACTTTTAATTAAGGCTCTACTGGAGAGCCATTAAGACTCTTCTGTGACCTCTCTTCACCTTAACATCACCTTTCTGAACCTGTAGATGCCAGACAGGAAAAAGTAAGTCAGCTGTGGTAGATTAGCAGCTACAGACAGGAAATAAGTCAACATCCATTTTCTTAGAAAGGCTTTTCTCATCGATAGTGCTGGCAGTCGCATTCACCAGCTTCTGTAACAGAGAAAGCAAGGGCCAGTGACTGCTGTATTAGTCCTGTGATTTCACCAGACCCAACAAGACACGTGTGGCACCTGACACAGAAAAAGGGTCTGAGTCTTCTCCCCTTCCCTCTGTACATGTAGTCTGAAACATTTTTTTTAAGCAGCTGATGCTGGTGAGCACTTTCATGTTTGCTGCATTGGTATCCTTTCTAAAATGTTTACTTCTGACTTACGTGAGCGCTAAACTTAGACTGGAGACATAGAAACCCAGTACAGCACCTTGTTTATTTGGATTCATTTCCTGGGCACCTGGTGTTCGATTTCTGTCCTTTTGCTCGCAGCACAGACGGTGTTGCTAAGGTCAGTGTCCAGCCTGAGCTGGACTGTTCACCTCGTCAGCTGGAGAAGGGAACGGGGCAGGGCCCTGGCTGAGCTCTTCCTTGCACGATGACTTGGGTTATGACTTTCTGTGATGAAACCTTACAGAGCATTGGAAGAAATGTGCCAGGAACCATGAAAGACAAGCATCAGTGTTGTTGTAGAGGGCAGAGGTGAGAGCTCCTCTGCAGTGTTACAGCACTGGTGAGGCTATGGCAGACGTGGCACATGGCTCCAGGGATTGTTGCGCAGGAAGAAATTAGAGAAGCTTAGTAGGTTTCCCTTACTAAAACAGGCCAAAGAAGGATATTTGTATATATTCTTGAACATCATGTGTTTCTTCTGCACAAAGTGTTCTTATTTTTGCATCCATTTGGAGCCTGGAATTAAATTTGATCCATGTTACACTTGTTAAGAGCAAAACAAAGACCTTGGCGCTGGTAATTGGCACCACAGCTGTTTATAGTAAGGGTTGACTTCACAGTCCTTGGCATAGCAGGAGACACCAGCAATGTCTCCATTCCTACTCCCCCTCAGTAATGGAGAAAGAACAAAGGGAGGATTCTCTCTCGAAAGACATGCCTTGATAATTTGATGGGACGTTTCTGCTGAACTGAGGCATTCAGTGCTAGATGTTTAAAAGCTTAATTTTGTGTTTTCAAGCAACAATTTTACTTCTCTATAACTGCCTTTGCAGCATCTACATATTTCTGGACAAAACCCTCACACATACATAGCCCCCACTGTAAAGTATGAAAGCTGTAAATAGCTTGTGTGTAGGGGAGAGGGTGTCCCCAAGATTCCTCTGAAAAGAAGCCCACTTCATATAACAACATTTTTTAGAAGAGAACTGTCTTTTCTAATCAGTTGGGAGTGAGTTGCTGCCCAGTGTAAAAAGCTTTTTTTCTGATCTATATTTGTATCCAAAGTACAGGCATTTGGAGAATATTATATTTATTACAACCAGGTTTTAGAAATGCGCTTAATATGCAAAAAATATTCTTGTATTCTGTCCAGTGGATTTTACATGCAGCCTATGACCATTTTTTCTACTCCACAGTTTCAACAGGCTGGGGCAGATACCCAAGTAGGGTGGGTCAGATTAATGCAGGTGATAAGAAAAAGAGCTCAGTTGTCCGATATTTCTTGTTTAGCGAAAGGTTTTGCGTGTGTATGGGGTGAAGAAGGGAGAGCCCTCGAGATGAGTGAATGGAGGGAGGGAGTGTGGCTTTGCAGAAATGTTTTTCACTTTATGTGAAAATACTGAGGAAGAAAACACTAATTCTTGGTGTCCTTAAAACAAATCAGCTTTGTACTTGTCAGGTGGTCAGCAAATCGCGGTAGGTTTAAGTTCCTGAGTGAGCAGCAGGTGGCCTGGTTTTGTGTCTCAGGAAGGACTCACTGTCACATCCAGGTCTCACTGAGGGTGAAGTACTTAATTCAAAATAATCATAATAAAATTACCAGTGTACAAATGATCCCTTCTAGGTGTTCTTCCTCTTTGGTCTCTCTGAAGATCTACTGTGAGAACCAATCTTCTTTCTGCTGCTGCTTCCCATTCTGTCTGGGGTCTTGTTGACTGCTGCCCTGAGAATTGTGTTGCTGACTGTGAGCTGTGACAGGTCGTGTGCAGAAGAGCAGTGTCTCTTCCTGTGTCGAGTCTTTCTTCCTAGAGTTAGCTGTTGTTCCTATAAACTGAGCTGGTATCTTTTTTTGATAGAGTTTGGTCTTGTTTTAAGAGACATCATTTGCAAAGGAAAAAGCCCTAGGGATTTTATTTGTAAAAGAGGTAAATATTTATCAATGTCATCAAATATTGTACTAGTTCCAGTGCTAACCCCTGGAGCTGCTGGCAAACTGAACAGAATTCTAGCTTTAAAACTATTTTTCATGCTTACTAATGAGGATTGCCACTGGGATTTTTTTAAAATGTTGTTCATATTATGGTGAGAGTCAGCTAATGAAAACCCTTATGCTGCCTGAGGAGCTGCTTCCTATATGGCTGTATGCAGACTCCTGCATTCCTCAGAGTGCCCACTTAGAGCAAAATCCACAGGACAGGTCTCAGTCCCACTCTGTGAAAGTTGGATTTTTACTAGAATTTACTCTCTTGAACCCACTGTGCTTCAAATACTTGCAAAGAATAACAAGTTTGTGTGCAGTCAACTCCTGTGCAAATACCATAGTAATAACTGAAGGTGCTGTGCTGGGTGGAAAAAAAAATGCCAGTGCTATTCTCCATCTCCATTTTATACCAGTGTGAGGAGGCAGGAAAGGACAAAGATGCTGGCTGTCATGGGGATTTTCTTTTGTGACTCATTTTCTAGCAGTGTGATGAGTGTGAAAGTCATGCCTAGTGTAAAGGGGAAGAGGGAGCTGTTTTTCTTCTCAACCCAGAGACCTATAATAACTATTTTAATACTTACCCTGGCACTGCTTCTTATAAACAGGGCTGTTGCTGAGCTGCCAGATCTCTTGCTGTGTGAGATGGCAAATTAATACTGAGCTTACTGGAGCAGGTTCTTCGGTTTTGTGCAGGTTGTTTTCCATGTTAGAGCGAAAAGATCTCTTTGTACTCTTTGTTCTCCTTTGGGATTAGATTTTGGAAGTGGGAGAAGCTGGAAGAGCATCTCCTTGGGCCCTGTCAGGGGTGCTTTTGATCATGTTCCAGTGGAGATGTCCTTGTCAGATTACGAAGACACATCTTTCAGTTTGGTGTCTCTCTTGTTCTGGCTTGGGGTCAGAGGGTCCAGTTTCACCTCGGATGCTCTAGTAGGGGTCAGTGACGTCTGTACCAGCACCACCACCCCAGACTGGACAGAGACCTTCTGAAAGTAGCTCTGTCAAAACACAGAGAGTGGGTGGAAGGGAAACACTATTTTAGCAAGGTACTCGGTCAGAAATAAAGACTAGAAAGAGTGCAAATTCCTCTGCTTAATTGAATTATATTAACACTACCTTCTGTTCTTTTAGTGTAGAAGAATTCTTTATGTAATACAGAGTCAATCCTTTGTTTATTTTTAAATCCCGTGGTTTTAGGAAACATACCAATCTTAATTTGCCAGTTCTAGCAATTAATTCTAAGAATCAGCAACAATCTAGTGCTCTCAGCTTTTGTTCTCAGCATGTTACTCTGCCCAGGTTACACTGGCCAGCTTTCATTCCCACAGCGTGCTGACTCTTGAGAAGCAGCAAGTGCTTAGATCTTCCTTTTTCATTGCTTCCAAAATCCAATTAAACCTTCCTTTCCTGGAATATTTTCTTGATTCCTCTGTACCTCTGACTCTTTGCCTGGATAAGACCCAGCTCAGACTTGCCCCCCTTTCTGTTCCCTGGGCAGATAGCTCTAATGTAGGGCAAAAGTTCTGACCTGCCTGGTCTCTGGGGATCGTTTCACCTGCTGATGAATCTCTGCTCCTGCCTGCCAGAACTGCTTGTCCCATGGCTGGCAACCACAGGAAAACCTTGCCTGCATTCCCAGCTGCTCGCTCCTGTCTGCAAACCTGGGCAAGCACCATCCCCAGGCTCCAACTGTTTACCTCGTATCACCTTTCTGGCCTCACCTCCCATCTGCGGGGAATCTCAGTTACGTGAGTCAGGGAGCACTAACCTTGGCAAATGGCAGACTCCAAAATCACTGCTTTTGCAGATTGAACTGACCATGGCGCGTGTGTGTATCACTTCAAATGAGATGTGAACTGACCATGGCGCGTGTGTGTATCACTTCAAATGAGATGCAAATATGGTGAGGTGGTTTTGCGTGTTTGTACTGAATAATGGCATTCATCTGTGTATCTAACTTCTAATCTCAGAGTTGCTGAGTGTAGGAATGGGGCTAATATCTGAGTTTATGTGTGAATGTTTGGAACTCTGCAGGGTTTCAGACAAATTGTCTTTGCAAACCAAGTCTCTTGCTGGTTGATTATTTATGCAGGGCACCAAGCTTGCATGCTACTTAAGACTAAAAGGTGTATTCCAGGTCACACAACGGAAAATAAGCGCTTGTTCTACAATTTCTGTGCGAAGAGAACTGGCTGACTGGAGGCAGGGTATGAATTCTGCCCCACTTTGTTCTTGTTTTGAAGAACTAAGAGAACTAAGAACGGAGAAATATTGGGGAGTAACCCCTTCTGAACTTGAACGTTGCCTTGGTTGTTCCCAGTAAGTGACTTATTTTCTGCAGTTTTACAGGAGAAACTCAGATAGGTAGTAAAGAGTTATTTGTGGGTATTTAATTCCCTCGAAAATCGGGGAAGAGCGGTGTTTGTCTGGCATACCAGCAGATATTCCCTCTGTGTAAGCACCAGGTGGCATTCTTACCATGACTATGATCCCAAGTTACTTTCTCCATCTCCATTTTATAAATCGCATATCAAGGTATTGCCTTTCTGAAACACAGTTTTTGCTCTGTCAAAAAATACCTACTTGCTTAAGGCCTGGCTGATGGCCTGTCTCGGTTTCATGTCTCAAGATGATCCTTTTCATAACCTTTGTACATCTTAGGTGTGTAGTGACAGTGTTACAGCCCAGTATGTTTTTTATCTTCCCGTGTTTTATATCTTCCTATGTTTTACTTGAGCTGGGCAGCTCCTCCTGAGGACCCTTTCACGGCCTTGATGTTCAGTTTCTCCTTGAGCAAAAATTTTACAAGCCTGACCTTGAATGTTTTAAAAACTGACTGTTTTAGAGAACTCTGTGAAAATGAGTACTCCAAATGGTTATTTAATATAATTATATATGTAAATAGTTACCATAAGAAGCATTTCCAAAGATTTATATTTTTTAAGAAGTTCTTCCTGGTGCTGGTGTTTATTAGGAATGTTTTTCCTGTTTTTTTCTTCTAGGTCCTGTCTGCAGTATATGTGTATCATCTTTTGGAGCAAGACCAGTAGCTATCTTCAGTGGCTTTATGGTGGCTGGGGGCCTCATGATGAGCAGTTTTGCACCTAACATATACTTTCTATATGTTTCATATGGGATAGTTGTTGGTAAGAAACACCTTCCCTTCATGTTGAGACTCAGTGTTGATTGAGTCTTGGTTTATGAATATGAAACGGGAAACTGATTCACAGAGGCAGTGGTAGTCTGGGACTTGATTTATCAAGGAATACTTTACTTTTGGGCAGGGAGGGATGTTGCAGGGGCAGGCTGTTACCATGTTGTAAAAGATAAAAATAATGTAAGTGCTCCCGAGGGTTTGAAAACAGTTTGTCCTCTGCTGACACAATTGTTAGAGATGGAGAAGCAGAGGTTTTACCTAAGGGCTGAAATCGAGCAGGTCTTCTGCTGGCATGAAATGCAAATCTTAAAGGAATAAAAAAATATCTCTTCTGGAATTTTGTCACATACTCATTCTAATTTGATAAATTAGAGATCATTAGGGAGAAAAGTAGTTCTCAACATTGCTGGATTGAACCAAAAATGCTGTGCTAGAGGCATGAAAATGCTGTTCTCCCGGCAGGTGGTGACCTGCCCCTCTGTGCTGCAGTGGGTGGCTTATCAAATTAACTGTGTCAGGAATTTGGGCACCTCGCTGGCCAGCAGGGCTCCGGCGTCGTGCTGGCCGGGCATGGAGCCACGGGGAGGCAGCTCTGCCGAGCTCTGGGGCCAGCCCTGGGCTCAGAGCCCTGCAGCCCTCCCACAGAGCACAGAACTGAGCTGGGCAGCTCCTCAAACCCAGCCTGCTCCACTCAGGCTCAGCAGCCAGGGGCGGTCAGGAGAGGAAGGTGGGATGGCGCAGGCAGCCTGATCGCCCTGTGCTGAGCCAGAGTTCAAAGGTACCGCAGCACCCAGGGTACAGGTGGCATCACCTGGGGGATAACATGGGGGCATTCATTTCCCAGAGGATGGAGCATGTTTTACATCTAACTCTTTTTATCCAGGTCTTGGATGTGGCCTTTTGTATACTGCAACAGTTACCATCACGTGCCAGTATTTTGACAAACGCAGGGGCCTTGCACTTGGTCTGATTTCAACAGGTAGGATTTTTAGTTGCCGTTCTCTCCAGCTTTTCAACTCTGATACAGCCATCATTACCCTGGCAATGAAAAAGCAGGAGATTATGTTTTTCTCAGTTGATTCCCAGTAACTTAAGAAAGTGACTACTTTCTTAAATCAAAATATCAGTAGCAATGAAGAGAACAACTTAGGCTTCAGATAAAATAGTAACTACACTTGCAGGTGTATGCTATGGGTTATCAATATAGATGAGGAAAGGATATTCACTGAAGTGAAAGCAGACTCATGTAGCTTGGGCTGCATGTCATGGATAATGAGGAGAAACATTCCATAGAGTCCTCAGGATCAGAGGTGAGAAAGAGATTGGAGATGCAGGCTATAAATGCTGCTTCCCATTACCTCACATTAGCTGTACCTTTATACTTTTTAATAGCCTGAGTAGGAATGGTTACAGATGACTGTTGTCCCACGCTTTGCTTTCTGTGTGCCATGGAGTGTCTCCTTGGACCTGTTTTCTCAAGTGGCTGTCAGTGAGGAGAGACAGGGTCAGTATAATTGGTGTTGTGAGAAACTAATACCACATCCTCACAAGCTGAGGGGAGGTTCTGCAGAAATGTTTCTTGGGATCATTTTCAGTGGCTTTTTTTGGATTCCAGGTAGCTTGCCTTAAAGCCTGATCTTATTGAACCCTGGTTAATTTTAGTACCTGGAAGGCAAAACAAATATGAATTTTGTAATTGATTTTTCCTGTGTTTAGCACTGAAGTAAAAAATGGCTTAAATATAACCTAGAGACAATCTTCAGCAAATAATTTTAAAGTTTGTCATTAAATTGACTTGAAAACCAATGCTCTGTGTTTGTGAGAGGACATATGCTAATTACAATGGATCTGTGCTCACTTAAGCCAAAAGCCTTTTCTTTAAATTACTGGGATTGCATTAAATGCTTGTGCTCATAGTAATTTCCTACTCTTCAGTGTTTTCTTCTTAATGGCCAAATTTCTCAAATGCACGTTCAGCCCCCTAGAGCTTCGGAAATGCCTTTGGAGTAAACTCCCACCAGGTAAACCCTGCTCCTTAAACACCAGGCAGGCAAGGGCTGCTTCTAGGAGGGGCCTTGCTGAACCCCTGGTCTGTTCCTGCCCGAGAGGAGGAAGGTGGCAGAGAAGAGGAGAAAGGGGGAGATGCTGGAGTGTGAAATTCAGACTGTGCTAACTCAAAATGAAGGGATACCTGAAGGGATACATGTGTGTGAGTGCAGGGCAGAAGGGTGGCTTAATAGTCCTTTGATGTTTTTCATCGGCTAGAGTATTGGTCCTACTTGTTTATAAAGTGTGTGGTAGTGTTATTTGTCACAAATAACAGACATTTGTTCAGACATTTGAGAGACTTTTTTATTTTGTGGCCACTCAATAAGGAAACTAACTTCAGGAGGGATGATGACTTAGCAGTTCATGAAACTGGGGAGAGAGGAGCACAAATGACCACTCCTGTGACTGAATTCATAGCTGCTGAATTGTGGAATTTTGTTAGAGTTGAAGAATGATCTTGGTTCTTCAGGTTAAACCAAACTTATTTTTCTTTTATAGGCTCAAGTGTTGGACTCTTTATATATGCAGCACTGCAAAGAGAGCTCATCGAGCTGTATGGACTGGATGGGTGTCTGCTAATAGTCGGTGCCCTGTCCCTAAATATATTAGCATGTGGCAGCCTAATGAGACCTTTGGAATCATCCAGTTCTCCTCCACCAGATAAAACGTGTGTAGAAAAAGTCCCAGATCAATATTTTGTTTACCATGAAAAGGAAAAGACTGTTGAAGAAAACATTAGCATCCTTGAAAAGGGCTATATTGATGAAAAATGTGTCAACAGTGTGCCTGATTGCAAACAGGAGAGCATTTTGAGTAAGAACGTATTGAGCTCGATAAACATAAATGAGAAAGACACTTACAAAAAGAAAGTTGTAGAACAGACAAACTTCTGCAAGCAACTCGCCAAAAGGAAGTGGCAGCTCTATTTGACCTACTGGAAGGAGACCATGGTTCTTTTCAAGAACAAAGTGTTTTCAGCTCTCTTTGTTGCCATCTTGCTCTTTGATATTGGTGGATTTCCTCCTTCTCTGCTCATGGAAGATGTAGCAAGAAGTGCAAACATTAGTGAAGATGACTACTACATGCCCCTTATCTCCATTATTGGCATTATGACAACTGTTGGCAAGCTAGTTTTAGGAATACTGGCAGATTTTAAGTGGGTTAACACTTTATATCTCTATGTAACTACCTTAATAATGACAGGAGTGGCCTTGTTTGCAATTCCATTTGCCAAAAGTTACCTTACATTAGCGATGCTTTCTGGGATTTTGGGTTTTCTAACTGGGAACTGGTCAATTTTCCCATATGTAACAACGAAGACTGTGGGGATTGAGAAGCTGACTCATGCCTATGGGATATTGATGTTCTTCGCTGGACTTGGGAATAGCCTTGGACCACCAATTGTAGGTAAGTCCGAGGCGGACAGTGTAAGCTGAATGTGAGCTTGTCACAACCAGACAGAATTATTTTGTGTGTCTAATAATAATGGAAAGATGAAATCAAAATCTGTAACAAAAAATAAAGGCTGTTTGGCCGATTATGTTTGTAATTTGGCTTTGAGGAGAACCACATTTCATGTCTGAGAGGTCAAACTGTATTTCAGGTTTGGCCTATTTTATTTTATTTAGTTGTTCGGGGTTTTAAAATTTTAATTTACATGATGTTTCTCTAAGTTACCAGTGCTGCGTTACTTTTCACTGATGTGCTTCTCTCTTGCCCCCACCCTCAGGTTGGTTTTACGACTGGACGCAGGAGTACGACACTGCTTTCTATTTCAGTGGCTTTTGTGTCCTGCTGGGTGGATTTCTCCTGCTGTTGGCAGCGCTGCCCTGCTGGAATGCCTGCACCAATCAGAGCTCCAAGCTGCCTCCAAATACTTACTCCTACAAAGTTGCATCTAATGCTTAGGTGACAACTGGAAAACACTTTGCGCCTTTTTATATTATATAGCAAAGTATTTTAGTAATTTTCCACTTATTTATGAAGCCCACAAATCCTCTTTCCACTAGAAAAATTCCATTGTTGCTTGTTTTTCAGTTCCTTTTTCTTCTTTTATTTCTTTTTTTTTAATGTTATTTTTAAAAACAGTCTTATTTTGTCTACTATGCACCATGTCTTCAGCCTTTGTCTACTGTCATTTCCTTTCACCCTGTAAAGGGGATGTTCTGCTGTATTATCAGTTGTACTTTTTTTTTAAGGGGGGTTTGTTTCGTATGGAGGAGTGAACACTTTGAAGCAAAAATGAAGGCCTGTTCCTTATAGGAGAAGGCTGGCTTTTCTGCCACCTCCTATAGGTCTCCAAGTTGCACAATTAGGCTTTACAAAACAAGAGTTTGCCTTATTAAAATGTAATACTGTGGCAAGGTGCTTTTAACATCATGCTTAGATTAACTTCTTTGTCTTTTTAAAGTTTCTCCAATTTACAATTAAGTGCCAATTGTGGGAGGGAGAAGACGGGAAACAAAATCAGCCTCATGTTGCATAACTGAACATATGAGAAAAGTAAAGATTCTTACTACCACTGCGACTAAGAAACATGTTTATAAATATTGCACATTTTGTGAAGTCTGTTCATAAAACTGTTGAACCAAAACCTTTTAAACCAAGGAATAAATGTGATTGTTGAAACCATGAAAGGAAATGCTGACTTGGTTATGCAAGTTCATAGTCTTGATATCGAGGTTGGAGAGGTGCTTGCTGAAGCCCACAGGTGAGTGTCTCTAAGCAAGTCACCCACAGCCTGGTGGTACTGGGGGTCTCTCTTGTTACACAGCCACGGTTTAGTAGGTTGAACCTGCTGCAGGGAGCTTAATAGTAGGGCTTTCAACAAGGTAGACCTGATTAAAAAGGGAAAATGTGTCAGCAATGTCATCTCTGCTGTCCTTTTTTGGAATGGATATAGCAAAGAGAAAAGTCGGTAACAGAGAGCAAGAAAAAGCTTGGGGGAGGGTTAACAGAAGAAGTTCAGGGAAAGCTGATGGGGAAAGAGTTGCAACACTTGAACACCAAACAAGTCAGTGAAGGGAGAGCCCTTGAAACCTCCTGCCTCTCTTGCTGCAGGCTACCCCTGCGTGTGTGTTGGGTTTTCCTGGCATGGCTGGGGGAACACTGTGTGATGTTGAAGCCTCTCCTGAGCAGGCAGGTGCTCCAGCAAAGGCAGGGTGACTCGGCTGGCTCTGCACTGCCCTGTGTGCCCTGAGCAATGGCTTTTGCTTACAGAGCTGCTCTCATGCCAAGGCTGTGTCTGCTTGCTCTTGCGTAGCAGTGACAGAAATCTATTCACGGGTGGCACGTCCTGTGCCCTTTGGCTCCTTGCTGCAGGTTTGAAGTTTAGTGGAGCGTGTTGCAAGGCTTGGGTGAGGTAGAAGTTCTGAATCCTGAGTTCCATCCTGCACGGCTGCCTGCAAGTGCCCCGGTAGTTCCCAGCAGTGCTATGTGCCTCAAGTGTCTAATATGATTCTGGCTCATTAATAATCTCAAGATAAAAGCCAGGCATGTAAAGAGCACCCCGCACTGTCGAAGTGCTGTGCACAGAGTTACTGTGTTTGCACACCTCATTAAGCAAGAGGGAGGCAACATCTGAGTGGGGCAGGCCTACGTGCAAGTAATGTTCCCTCTTCTGGTCCAAGGCAGGAAAATCCAGCTTGGCTCCGAACAGTTTTTGCTGACTTTCTGGGATTCACTTATGTTTGTTTGTATTAGAACATGACAAAGATGCCGTTAGTTTGTCTCTTTATTTTTTTCTCTGCATTTGTCAGCTGGGTGTAACTACTGTGTGGGTTTTCTGCCTGGGTTGCTTATTCAGTGCATGTGGAAAGAATATTGAGTATTCTGGACAGCCATAAATGCAGCTCTAGTCCTAAATTGGAGTCCTGGGTATCTGATATGGATTTGCACCCATTTTATGTGCTCTTACGGCAGCCATAGTCAGATTTCACCAAATGTATATAAAAGTAATACCATGTTTTACACATCCTAAAGAAACTGCAGGGATATCCTGGGTACAATCAGGGCATGTGTGCCTTCAGATTAACCTTTTAAAATCTCACTTCCTGCCAGCAGTACGTTCCAAGTTCTTTAAATATGAAACTGATGTTAAATTAGTGGTCGGTCTGAAAAAATGCAGCTGGAATTAATGCAAGCGATTGGGTGGTACGTAGCACACTTCTGCGATGGAAATGGAGTCTATTATTAGGCAGCCTGATATGTGTGGAAATATGACTGGTGACCTGTAATAGTTTCCTGATGTAACTCTACCCACCAGTGAGGAAAGACCCCTGACTGTTGAAGAATTTTATTTGCCACTGCAGGCAATATGTGCTAGGACTCCTTGCCCCAGCCAGCTGAGCACTGTGGCTTTATTAATCTTGCCTTCAGTTGGTAAACAAGACCTAAGATTTTAATGTTTTGCATTTTACTTTCCTAGTTTTGCTGGGTTCCTTTCCAAGAGGATACTTCCAGAGATGCTGCAACTTACATATTACCTGAGAGCCTTTCCTTCTGTCTTCATGCTTCACTCACATAATGAGCCCATAGGTTCAAACGTTCTTTAGAAGGTGGCAGGAGAGGTATAGTGTGATAATCTGTGCCTTATTTGCTTGAAAAGTAGGTGATCAGCATTGACAGAGCGGTAGAGGTAGGTAGAGGTGGTAGAAGTAGGTAAACAGTTCTGCCATGTAGAATTCTGGATTGTATTGAGTTTTATAGTCCCTGACAAACAGATCTGGAGCAGATGGGATGAGATGCTTAAGTAATTATTGTACAAGAAGAAGTTATTGTTTATTGCATGAATTATTCAGTTACTGTGGAGTCAGTCATGAATAGAACATTTATCTTCTTATTTGCAGATCCTAAGAAAGTTTATAGTAGTTGCTGAAACACGAGACAAATGAAACTGTGAAATATTATTAGATTTAAAGTGTATTCTGTGCCTTGCTGAATTGATGGTCTTTATCATTAGCTGCAGAAAGAGATTACATTCCTTTGGTAGCTGTTAATTTGTCTACATCATGCTGATCCTGGATTCCTGCATCCAGCACTGACATTGAACAATGTGCTGAGTAAGGGCTATAAAAATTGATGGACATGTTTGCATAGCATTAAACTGACATGGAGGTATTTTTTTATTGCAGAGATATTTCACTTCAGGTCATTCAGGAGGGCCTTTCATGTTACATATGGTGAATATGTTGGGCTGAGCATGGCACCAGACAGATTTAAAATGGCAAAATTATATATGATACAGAAATCCTATTGAACAGGACAGAGAAAGTAGAAAAAGCTGATTTCCTATGAAACAGAATTTCTCAAAATCAGAGGACTCATTTCAGTGATTTTTTGCTGTAGACTTGATTATGTTAAAGAGCCAAGTTAAAGACTTTTAAGTCTTCATACAAGAAAGAGTCTTTAGAGATGTGTCAATATGCTCTGTGACTACCAAAATCCATTTAGATTTTTACTTCTTTTTTGGATAAAGGTATTTGTTCTTTTAAATATTGGCTTTTAAAGAACCAAAACAGTTCAGATGCTCAGCTTGAACTGTGCTGTATCATTTAATGAATTTGTTGCAGGAACTAAGTCATAAAATCATAGATTTTAGTTGAAAAGGACCTTTACATATCCCCTAGTTTAAACCCCCTGCCATGACATAGTGATTTCAAGTTTCTCAAAGTAGCTGCTGTTCCTGGCTTGTTGTTGCTTTCATGGCTCTGTAGGGAAGGCTTGACTCCTTTCTTTTATGTCCTCACTGGGTATGTCCTCACATTTTCTGCAACAGCATCTTACATTAGTTTTCTTTAGTGCGTCCATAGCTTCTTGCAACGACTCTGTTGGTCAGCTTTAGCCATCTGTGTTCAATGTGTGGAGTGCTTGCTTGCTTAGGCTTCTTTTCTTAGTATTAAATAATCACATCAGTCCACGTACACTTTTTTAGCCCTAGTATCATTTCATGTTATCAGAAATTACAGGCCCAGATGTCTGAAATGAGCAACTTGCTGAGGTTCTTGGCCAGAGCTATATAAAGAGAATAAAATATGACTGGTGTGTACGCAGATTTCTCTGCTCTGCCTGCAGATGCTCAAGGCTTTGTTTACTGAGGAAAGGGAGTCTTGTGCAAGTATGATAAGGAAGAGCTGAGACAGGACAGATCCATGTCTCTGGGGTCTCCCTGCTGTGATTTCTTCTCTTTGGGTCTCCTGTGTCAGGTGCAGGTGTTGTGCTGCATTTGCTGCAGTTTTGTGAGGGGGAGGAGGACACGTGGCTGGAGTGTGAGGTTGAGCACGCAGCCCCCTCCAGTCTGTTCACTTAGTGTGCAACGAGGAACATCATGGAGTGCTCAGTAGTTTAACGTGTGCTTCAGGAGGCTTCAGGGGAGCATCTCTGCACCAATTCCTCACTGAGCCCCCGTGCTGCTGTACAGAGATCAGGTACAGTGGTTTGCCAGGCCGTAGGTTTAAGCTGTATTTTCTGCCAGGCAAAGTGTTTGCTTAAGGCATCCAACTGCAAAAGCACTCACAGAACCTCTGGAAATGCTTTCCTCTTTTATTTTACCCGAGATGTGCTGGTTGTTTCTGTGGGGTGAGCTCGGGTGTCACTGCTGGCACAACGTGCTTTAGTGAACTGCAGCACATGGCTGGGAAGGAGCTTGGGGCAAGTCCTGTGTGAGCTGCCTTTGCAGTCATGGCCCTGTGCAGTGAGACTGCAGCAAACGCTCTTCCCCTCTGCCTTTGGCTCCTACCTTAATTCTCCCTGCTCACAGTTAAACTTGCAAACTCTACTTCGCTTAATTCAAATTAATGTTTTTTCCTCCCCAGCTTCTTTTGTTGCAGGCTGCAAAATTATCTGCCTAACCTCTTCCCTCCTTTCCCCATGTCACACACAGCTCACGTTGAAAAGTAAACATGTTTTCAGTGATTAACAGCAGAGACTAGATGCAGCTGAGTAACAAGATGAATACCTACACCCCCTGTTTTGTAAATGGCCAGAGCTCTGACCAACTCTGTATTTACAGATCATATCTAAATTGTGTGGGTTTTTGTGGTTATAACTTTAAATTTTGATATAAGACATGCATATCAGGTTGGATTAGGTCACGCTGTCTTCCACAGGAATCAAATTACTTTGCTTTTTAATTAAAATGTCCCTGAGTTGGAGTGACTGTCTCCCTGTTTTGCATTACTTAGGGGACAATCCTCCCAAATTAGGGTAACTGAAATCATCTGGCATGTCTTTCTGAGATTCTGTGAATTACAATAAATTACCTTTGTATGAGGTTATGCAAGAGATCAGAAAAATGCCTAATGAAACAACATTTGCTTCAAGTTAAACAGAGTCATGCGGAGGTGCTGTGAAGAAGTAGGGAACAAAAAATATATTTGAGTGACTAAGTTTGACAGTCTGGTGCCTCCCTGGTGTATCCATTACATGAAACAATTAAGTAGTCACTCTTCTGAGTGTGTGAATAACCATTTTAGCTACCAAAAAGATTTCTGGGAGAGAGAGATGGGAAGAAGAAATTCCCACTGAGCAGGCCACTACCTTGTTGCTTTAGAAACAGGAGACCTGACTTTGCATGTGACAAACTGAAGTACTCCAAACAGGGTTTCATCATCTCACCTGAAACTGGGAAGCTTGATGGAGATGCTGCTGCCATTTTGGGTCCTCTGGGGGAAGGTCTCCATTTTGAGTTTTCTCTGATTTTGTTCAAGAAATAGTATCACAAGACTGCAGAAGGCAGAGATAATTGAACATAATAGGAGCAACTCTTTTGAAATGATGTCGAACCACTTAAAAGTCGTTCTATGCCATTGGAGAAATACAAGCGAAAAACTCCATCTGCCTGGCTTTTACACGGGTTTAGGGCAGTGTTTGTGGTGCAAGAGGTTGCTGAAGCCTCTACTTACTGTAGTCCTCCTTTTTCCTTCTTTTTTATCCCCACCTCAGGTGCTGTGCAAGCTGGAGGCAGAGAGGAGGGAAGGACTAATCCTGTCTTACTTCTTCACAGCTCTTCAAGGAGGCACTATTGTGTTGAAACTATTATTTATGAAAAATGGTAGCATATGGTGCCAGAGATAATTGCTGCAGCAAGAGATTCATACAGCGTGAGCTGTCTGGAGCTGGAGCTGGAAGCTGAGTTCCCCTTCAGCTGTGGGAAGCTGTCAGAAACCAGCAGCAGTTTGTGGATGGAGCCTCCTGGGAGGTCTGTCTTCCTGGGAGGATGATTTGGGATGCAGAAAATGGCCTGGTACTTGCAACTTCTGCTAAAACTAATCCAACATCTCAAATTCCCTTTGAAAATGAGCAGACAGGGAACAAACCGTGATTGCAGAAATTTTGTGTTCCTTTGTGTTTTTCATCTTCCTGTTTCTTGGAGAAATAAATCTGGAATCAGCGAATTTCATGATACAGACTGAAATATAATAGAAACATAGACTTTAAATAATTTGTAGGGCCTGAAAAAGAGCTCTACTTGCTTCATTACAATAATTTTCAGCTTGTGGCTCTTTTTGCTAATGTTCTGCTCTTTAGCAACAACGGCAAGATAGTGCCTTTAGATAATGAGGCAATATTGCATTTTGAATGCTAACTTGTTTTCCCTGGAACAGCATCAAGAAAATGGGGAGGTTTAAGTGCCAGGTGGAGATTAGAGGAAGAAAACCAAATTCAAAACAGGAAGCAGAAAGAGGCAGGCTCCAAAACAACTTTCATGACATTTCTCTCCAAGGGAGGAATATCGACAGTTATTGATCCGTCGCCTGCCAGTCACTTTCAGTTCCACAAAACTGCCAAGGAATTGTGCAGCTTTCCACAGGCTTTTCAAAAGCCTTTAAAAGAAAGATGATGCTAGAGGGTTTAATGGGCTGGGAAGACAAAAAAAAACCAAAAAACCAAAAACCTGCCAGCAAGCAGTCTGAGTATTTGCCTCCCACTGTTTCATTGGGCAGTTCTCCACATGCCTGTAATTCAGCTGCCTGGAAACAGGCTCTGCTGAGCCACCTCAGGACACCAACACATCCCTTGCCAGAGATGGGCTCAGATAGCGAGGAGCAGCTCCAAGCCTGCCAGGTGCTGTGTCTGCAGTAGGAAGGAGCCTTGCCGTGACTCAGGGGATATCTGCTCAGGCACAGCTCCGGGCTCGTGTGTGCCTGGCTGCTGGAGAAGGGGCAGCTCCCGTGTGCCTGGCTGGCACCGCTCTGCAGGCACCATCTCTGTCCCCAGGCACCCACTTCCAGAGGAGACCACCGGAGAGGCTGCGAGCAGAAATAGAGTTAGAGGGGACGCTGCTGGGCTGACAAGGGCTTGCCTGGCAGGAGATGTTGTGGCCTGTGTGCTCTTCCCGTAGGTACAGCAAAAAGCAAAAAAGCAATGCAAGTAGCAGCAGGGGAGAGCTGCTTTCTTGTCAGGGCAGCAACTCTTCCTCGCTGATAATTCAACTTGGTGAGTAGGCATGGTTGGCAATCAGATTGTTGTGATGAGGGATGTGTGGCAACCAATCCTTATGTCTGTGCTATGACTTTTATTAGCTAAAAGGCAGAAAAACTTATATTGATGCTGTAGTAATCGAGAGAGATGCCTCACTTCTTGCCAGTGATTACCTAATATGAGATGCATTTTTCCATGTCTACTTCTGTCTTGGTTGTAGCTCTTACTTCCATTTTTTCCTTTTGCTTGAGAAGCCCTGTAGTTTATCTATTAAGTCCATACACTACAAAATGTGCAAATTTTCAGAACTTACTAAGTTTACTGTTTAGAGTGGCTCAGGATGAATTGGAATAAAATACAAATGCTGTGTGTGCTTTGAAAGCCAGTAAGACAGGTTTGTGTGTTGGAATCTCAGCCATGTGTATCAGCCCTGACTGTTTTTCATGATTATTCAGGGATGCTTTTATGGGCTTAAGTCCCAAGGGCTCTCAGGGCTGAGGTGGTGCAACTGACGTGTCAGAGTACAACACTGCCTTCTCAAAGCCTGCAGCTGGCATCAGCAGAGCTGCTTGCCCCGGAGTTTGCCTCTAATTCACAGCCACCACAGCCTCTCCAGCTGGATGCGGGCCACGGCAGGACTGCCCACATCACATCCCACTGCGGCCTCCCTGCGGGTCACGCACTCCCTGCTCGGCTCTTGCCCACCAGAAAGGGCTCTCCTGCTTGGCTGGGTGCTTGGAGACTCCTGAAGCTGAGACACAGATCACCAAGTTAGCAGAGCAGGCTGCTTGCAGCTTTGAAGGAAAACTTCAATGAACTGTGAAGCCTCAGTTAATTATTTTTCTTGCTGCTATTGTTTTTCACTGCTGCCGACAGTTGATTTACCTCTGCCCTCTCTCAGAAGCATCCTGCTGTTCCTAACGCTGCTTGTTTCTAAGGAGTAAAACTAAACTTTTCTGTTTTCCTCTCATGTTTATCCTTTCTCTATCTTTTTGAAACATCAGCAACCCTCACAAGTAGCCCATTCAGCAGCTGGAGGCCGCGGCCCCAGTGGAGAGAGCACAAAGGCAGCCCCTGGTGCTCGCCCGGCCCCTCACACGCCCAGGCTGGGGCTCTGCCTTTCCTCACAGCCCTTCCCCTGGGCGGCAGGGCGCTGGCAGACCGAAAGCTTTGGCTGTAATTTAGACGTGGCCCTCGAAGTCAGGGTGGCTTCTCAAAGCACCACACATCCTTTTCATGTATCTGAAGTCCTGCAGGGGCTGACTTTGATCCTGAGGTTGTGAAGGAAGGGTTGGCATTTCAGCTACACAGTATGAGCAGTTACATGTTTAATTTGTGCTGCCTGCAGCCTCCTGCTCTTTGTACAACTGCCGTGCGAGGAGAAATCATCCCTCCAACCCGCGTTGTTTGGTACAAAAGGAAAACCCTGGCCCGGGCTTGGGGCTCCTTGCCGTGTCCGCAGTGGGGTTTGCAGGACCACCTCTCTGGCAAGCCTCGTGTGCCCTCTAGCTGCTGCGGGCTCCCAGGGAACCGGGCTGCCCGCATCCTCCCGGAGCCCTGCTGGAGCCTGCAGGCAGGACTTGAAAGCAAATTCTTCAATAATTGAAGTCAGAGGAGCAGTCGAGCCCAAGAGGTTGATTGCAGTGGCTGCTGCCTTGTTTGCCCTGTGACGAGCCAACAGATAAAATTTGTGTTTGCTGCTCAGGTGCAGAATTTGTTGCTTTGAAAGGAATTTACCTACAGTTTGCATGTCCAGCTGAAGTGGGGGGAGCGACATATCAGCAGGATGACTCCTGTGGCATCTAGTGAGATGGAAAATAGAAATGTGCTGTGGGGCAGGGAGCAAAGAGTTAGAGTTGACAATTTTTTGTTTTAATTTTGTAATTTTTGCACAGGCTTTTTTGTGATGTGTTTCTCTGCAGAGTGCAGATTGCTGCAGGCTCACAGGTGTGGTTAGCTAAGGTGACTCCAAGTGCGTCGTGCTTTTGTCTGTCCCAAAGAGACCCAGCAAAAGTGGGGGAGCTGCTTGTTCTCCAGCTGCCTTGCAAACACAGTGATAAAGAGTGTGAAGGCAGGGAGGGTGGAGAAGCACTGCTTATGGTGGCTGTGGGGCAGAGGCTTTGAATGCAGCAGGAAGGGGATGTCACACCAAAATGCCCCCTGTACCCTCTCAGCCACGAGCACTGGACACCACACTGCTGTGAGAGGGCACTCACACTGCTGGTATGGGTGGGAAACGCATTTTGTTCTCTCTTTTAGCAGTCAGTGTTCGGGGTACAGCACCATCAGGCCCAGGACCTCCTGTGGGCCCAGCAGCTTGAACAGGCTGAGCAGCCACAGCTGTGGTGGTGGGCACAGCATTTTTAACAGGCTGAACACACAGGTGGAGCTTGTCTGCAGAGACAAGGCCAGGCTGAGCCTGGGGGGTGGTAAGGAGGATGCTGACCCTGCTGGGGCCAGTTCAGTAGGTAGAGAAAGAAAGCCTTAAACCACATTATTCAGATCTTGTAGCGGGATCTTGTGGAGAGGTAAGTAGGCTAAAATTCTGCACTATTCTGACTATGTCTTGAAGTCATATTCCTTCTGCTGAGGAGGAGGGAATTAACTGTACTATCTGTGCTGCACCATTGTAGTGTTGGAGTAGCTCCTGCTTTTCTAGTGCTCCACCAAGGGGATCTGGCTCAGCACCTCTACTTTTTTTGCCTCATGCGTTTCGCTTTTGTTTTATGTGTACCTACTAAGTTTGTGTTAAAAATCTCCCTCAATTAGGTTTTGCTGCAACATTACTTTCTTCTCTGCGGCTTACTTCCCAGGACAGGCTTTGTATCTGAAAAAATTATAAAAGGTGTTGGGCTTAATTGCATCTTCATATTTCTAAAAACTGAATGGGTCCTTGCCCATATATTGGCCAAAATGATCATGTAGGTGTTATATAAAGAAGTAGCTATAATGTGTGCACTGAGGGCCACCTCACGGTATTTTTCTTGCTGCTGTGACAGGCGGGATGGACAGCAGGCAGTCGGAATATCTGCAAACCTGCATTGCAAAAACACACTCAAAAGCAAATATCAGGCCCAGGATCAGCGTGCCTCGGGAAGCTGTGGCACTGTGTGTGCTAGGTGCCATGGAAACGTCTCCTGGTGGTAACATAGCCCTCAGCTTGTGCAAGGCGCCTCCAGAGGGAAGTGCTGGCTGCAAGGAATCCACTTTTACTAGGAGTTAATTTCTACCTTCCACCAACTCTGGAGGCAAAACCACTAATTAAGACAATGCCTGGCAATTATACTATGATAAGTTAATTGTGGAGGAACAGCCCAAAGGCTGCAGTCAGCTTTGGCCAGGGTGCACGGATTTGTGGAGGGGAAGAAAGGTGATGGTGTCTTGTGAGCAGCACAGCTGAAACACTGGCACTCTGCTGCAGCCTGACATGGGAGCAGGCGCCTCCCTTTCCATCTGCGTAAGTGAACTTAAATCTGGCTTCTTCAGTCCTTTCTCACACCCTTCCTCCTTTCTGAGAAGGCTAGCAGTCTGAAAAGGGGAAAAGGAGGGATTTAGAATAATGGTGTACAGATATTTTAGAGGCTTTTTGTAACACCTCACAGCTAATGTACAAAAATGCTGTAAAATATGTTTGGTACATGCTGATATTAGTTCATTTTAGGTAACTATTTATGCTTTAACACTAATGTCACATTCTAAGCTTGCCAATGTACTGAAAGAGCAAAATGGGCTCTGGTGTTTTGAGTGCTGTGCGTGCTTTTGCCATGGCAGCAGGGCTGGTCTGGAGCTCCAGCTCATGGCTTTGCTGCAGGCGTGTGTGAAAAACAGCTTCACTACAGCAGTTCGGCTTCAAACCCCATAGGAAGATCTTTCCCTTTTCCTTCTGGAAACATAGTAATAAAAATATTTAAGAAGAGGCTGGTTTCACAATGCATTTAGATAATGCTACAAAAAAAAAAAAATTAAAAATTCCCCGGTTAAAATGAGATGTAGATATTGTTTAAATAGTCCTAGTGCAGAAATGGTAAATCCAGGTGTTCCTGGTTTGGACTTCTGCTCTCACTGCCTGGTAGGAACATGAGGACAAAATGCAGCGATTGCTGTGGGTAATGTCACCTGCCCGTGAGGCGAGCAGGGGGCCAGGAGAGGCAGCAAAGAGGCTGGGGCAGCCAGGACTCCCCTCGGAGTGCGGGGCAGAACTTCCCCTTTTCTTAAAGATCCCTGAGGGATATTATTCTTAAATATATCTTTTATATATTCGAAATGTGTCTAAGCATATATTTAGATATATATCCCTAAGCACCCGCCCCAGGCAGCCCTGCTGGGCTGAGGGGCTGCAAAGCCGGCTGTGCCCGCCCGGGGCAGCCCCTGGTCCTCACAGAGCCCCTCGGCCGCCCTCAGGGACAGGCACCGCCCGCCACAGCCCACAGACTTCCCAGCCCATGCTCTGCGCAACCCCTCCATCCTGGCAGGAGGAAAAAGCAGCTTCCCTCATCAGACAGGATGAAAAGTGCAGGTTGCTTGTGATTTTCATGTTTTTTCATGTTTTTTCATCAGTTGTTGGGGTAAGAAATTTGGAATAACTGGGTGAGCAGGCAGGAACCCCTTCCGAGGCCTGTGGCATGGCTGCCACTTAAATTCCTCTTCTGGCTCCTTCAGGAATCTTGCATTTTTTTATCCTCAGGAATGAGATAGAAATCCACAAATTTCGTGGGATTGGAAGGCTGTGCACCAGCATGGGGTCAGCTTTTTCTTGACTTCTGGGGCTCTTTGGAGGGGTAGTGACCCCTCCCTGCCCTGAACAGCGCATCTGCCTCAACGTGAGGCCCCATTTTCCCTGACTGTAGGTGTGAGGGGGCTTTACAGGAGTTTATCCCACCACAGGTTTCACCTCAGCTCTACAGAAAGACATCAGTATTTTAAGAATATACAGTAGAAATAAAATTTGTACTAAGATGCTATAATAAAGACAAGAACTTTACCAAAGTTGTAGATCTTTGGAGGGTAAAATAATAAAAGCCAGTCACTGTTTGTCACTTGTCTGTTTTTATTCCCCAGAAATCATTTTCTTCTATTCAAGTTAGGCACACAACAAATAAAGTTTCACCAGATCTACAGTTTAGCAGAGAAAGCAGCACATTTGGGATTCCTCTGGAAACCCTTGTACAGGATGCAAAGCAATGTGGGGTTCCTTCTCTTGTGACACAGATGGTGGAGTACCTAGAGGTGTTTGGTAAGTTTATATTTTTCCTGCTTGGCTTCTGAAAAGTAGTACTCTTTGTTTAAGCTGTACTTTTCAACTGTAAATGCTGAAAAATCCTTTTTAGCAGTTATTGTGCTTTCTTAAAGGAGGTCTTGCCTTTTGAACTCCAGTTCTCATCACAAAGATGCGGTGAAGCAACCACTGTTTACTGTTCTGCATTTCTTACATAGGTCTGGAACGTGTCGGTATATTTCGAATTGGTGGATCAGCAAATAAAGTCAAGGAATTGAGGCAGAGGTACAATCAAGGGGAAAAAGTAGACCTTATTAACGATGGAGATGTTGATTCTGTGGCCAGTCTCCTGAAGCTCTTTCTGAAAGAACTACCAGTGGCTGTTTTTCCAGACAATATTTGTTCTGGCTTGCTAAAAACTTTCCAAGGTACAGAACAGGCACCTTCTAAGCTTCTGTCCTTTCTCTGACAGTGACAGATAATGTATTCATTGCACCTTCTATAAGCGAAGTTTTGTGTTTCTTTAACCTGAGTCTGATGTTTAATTGCTTTGGAGGGACCAGGCACCTATGAACTTTTGAGTTCATTAAGTCTTTTGGATTCCCTTCTTTCCTGTGGCAATGCATTCTGCAATCCAATCCTGCATTCTTTGAGAAAACTCCTCTTCTGGGTGCTGTCTTTTAAAAATTGTATACATTACTAGCTACTGAGATAACATTTTTAGCTTTAATGTAATCACCCCATAATGCTGCATGTGTCTTTATATAGCCACTGCCTCACTTCTCTCTTTTCCAAGCTGAAGCCTCTTTTTTATTTAACCTTCCCTGGCACAGGAGGTTTTCTGTACATCCCTGTTCTTATTTAGAACTTCATTTTTAGTTAGTGTTTATTTCACCAGCCCTCTTATCATCTTCTTGGACAGCAGTGTGTGGAGCAGCAGGAAGCTTTCAAAATGCAAAGCCCAGATGTGTACCCACAGCCCTTCGCTGCCTGGTTCCCCACTCACACCTGTAATGGCCGAGCCAATGCTCTCAGTTTGGCCCGGTGATTTTGACTGATAACTAGCTCAGGTGTTTGCATACAAATAAGTGGGTTTTGTGGATTACTTTGCAGGCTGCTTTTGTTCAAAGTGTCTGTGTAGGAGTTTACAAAGAAAGAGAACGGAAGCAGTTTCATGAACTATGAAAGTCTATGCAGAAAGACGCGTGGGGCTTTTGCAAGCACCTTTTGTCTTGCTGTTCTTTTTTAAAATTCTTTTTTCCTCTCCATCCCCTCTTCCATTTCTCTCATTAATCAGTTGAACCCCATGGGCCTTGGCCTGCACAGAATGTATTTTTTAGGGCTAAAATTACCCTTAAGGGCATGATTTGCTTATAAACAATGTCAAAGCTACGCAGATGTGTCCTGATGATCTATGGCAAATTTGAGCATCAGCTGCCAATTATTAAGCAGTACTGTCATCTCAATTCTAATAACCAGGAGACTTTACCCTACTGATACTGAACTGCTGATCAAATGGAGTTGCTTGTGAACCCCTTTTCTGCCTTGTTACCCTTCTTTGAAGAATGAGAACCAAGCAAATGTTAAGTATCCCCAATTTAGATTTTTAAGCATCTCTTGTGTAACTACAGTTGCATATTTATAGAGCAAAGATGTTTTGAGTCTGAGAGCTACCAGTTAGTCAGGAAATGAAGATGATGTGGGGCTGAAAGGGTACAATTTCTCTTTCCTCTTAATGAGAGTCATACAGCATGTCTAAAATCTCTTGGGAGAGTCAAGGCTGACAACCTTGTACCATCTTTAAAGGCAGTTTTGAGGATTCAGGTACATGACTCCTGCCTGCAATTTCACTAAGGAAGCAGCAAGTGCTAGGTGATTCTGCCATAACAGGAAGAATATCAGGAACAATGTGTGTAAAACTTGATATCCAGAAAATCCATGGTCCTTAAATATTCATGTGTGAAAACTGTTGTCAAAATTTAGTGTATAAAATCCTTGTTTGGGACATATTTATTCTTCGCCTTGTTCTAACATATTTGGAAACCTCTCTTCCTTCTTCTTTCCAATGTCTCTGATGAAATTGTGTTGGTATGAGGAATATATGTGTCATATGTTTGAGCTTGATGGTTTTTTTTCCCTCCAGAGCACAAAATCAACACAACAGAATGCATAGAGAACCTGAGACAGCTGCTCAGCTGCCTGCCCAAAGCCCATCAAAATCTTCTTCAGTTCCTGTCTGCTTTCCTGCTAAAGGTAGCAACCTACAGTGCAGTGAATTTCATGACTCTGGAAAACTTGGCCATCGTGTTTGGACCCGCTCTGTTCAAGTGAGTCCTCTCTATTTAGCTACCTCAAACAGCACAAGAAGATCACACCTCACAGTGAAGCTTTCTGTCATACCTGTGTGTCCCATAATCAGTGGACCACTTTGAAAGTTAAATGTTTATGTGGTAAATTAGGGGCAGATGACAGGTGACAAGTTCTGAGCTGGCTGATCACTTTCATTCTGTTGGGCACTAACAAGACAGGTCCAGCCTCAAGTAAGAAACCATATGAAAAGTCATGAGGGATAGAGAGCTGTTAAATGAAAACTATTTCTCTTTTCTTAGCCAAGGTAAGTGCTGGCTGTGGAGGCTACTTAGTTGTTGGACTTGATTCTGAAAAGCTCACCCTCACTTTGACCTTGTTTGATGTCAGAGAAATCAATCTCTGATATCAAGAAAGAGAAGAAACTCATTCTGCCTTTGCCACTAAAATCCAAGCAGAGCCAGCTGAGCTTGCAAGCAGTGAGTGCCTGGCTGGAGCTAGAGAAGGCAGGTTTGGGATGGTGGTAAGTGGGCACAAAACTGGAAGCTAAAAAGGAGGGGTGGGACAACACGTCATGCAAGTCAAGGTGGTAAGAAGGAACAGCCTAGTGTGATCAGATAATGGGGGGTTTTCCCCTTCACTGTTGACACTAGAGGATGTTGCAATATTTATACCTCTTACAATTTGTAAATCTTTGTTTTAATGGATCATAGCCATGCCAGCTTAATATGAACTGTAAACCAATGACACTTTACAAAATGTGTATGTTAGCAGTTAAAAAAAGCCTTGTTATTCAGTTGGGTGGTTTTTTTGTTTTTGTTTTTTTTTTTGTGGCAAGCCAAGTTCATTTTAAAAGTATATATTCAGCAAAATTGATCGGCATCAACGACAGGCTTTGTTTTGGGGAGGTGTAATTTTAAACCTTGCTGCTGTTTCACAGGCCTCTGTATGTGGTCTCTGTTTTCCTGCTCTGTGGGTTTATTACCAGGTGTACCAGCATCTGACCTTTGCAGGTGATACAAATTTATGTCTTCAGCAAAAGTACAGCAAGGGAAACGAATCTAACAAGATATGGTGTGGTTGGAGTTATGCCACTGTCCTCTGGGAAAAGGCCTCACCATGAAGGGTGTTCAGCAATGGAACGAAGCAGTTTTGCAACCAGATCCCAAGTTCCTTAAAACCTGCATACCAAAGTTAGTAAATGAGTGGAGACAGAGGAGGTTTATTTATCAGTGTTTGGATTAGTTGTGTGGTGACACTTATAAACACTGGCTGATGCTAAAAGAATCTATCTATCTTCACCAAGAATCTATCCCTTGGCCCTCACACTAACTCAGAAAGCACTTCACTGCCTGTCACTCTTCTGCCATCAGGTGACATTTGCTGTCACCTGGGGTTTTGGTGCAGGCGCACCCATGCAAGGAGACTTTGTTCTTTTATCTCCACTCCCCAGTTATCCCAATGCATGCCCATCAATTCCTGTATCTGCACATAAGAATCCAGTGTGCTTCCTTATTGATTGATGAACTGCTTCAGCTTTTACATGTCCCACTCCTCTGGGACATGGCCCAGCTACTTCTGAACATGTGCGTTTGCCTGGTTTTAAAGTACATTGGATGAGAAACTGAGTGCTCGTGGCAATGACCTGTCTGAGAAGCCTTGAAAGCAATCAGCATCGGGTTTCCCTGCCAGTGACCTGTCAAGACAACAGCTGCCATAAATAGAAGCATGTCTTCCCTAAAAATGTTATCTTCACTTTTTTACAGTCATTCTGATCTCACCCGCTCTGGGAGACAACCCAGTAAATCTGGAGCTCATTTTTGTTTTGTAAAAATATTTAACTGGTGCTGTGCTTGGTGAGATACCTCCTAGGGTTATGAAAAATCAACTTTTTGGTAGTTGGGCAGGGAGGAGAGCCTTGCAACTGGCACTGTCAGTGAGATTGCTCTATACTGCTTCCTGCTGAGCGACCTGAGGCCTTCAGTGTTTCAGAATAAATCAGTTGTGTTGTCCTGGAGAGCAGTGAAATTCAAGGTAGTCAGCTGTGGCAAATCATATCTGCTGACACAGGGGGAAAAGTCATAAATATCCTTTATGGCTTTCAGAGCAAGAATTAGTGCAATTATCTGGCACATTATGAAACATTTGGCAGCCAGAGTGTAGGAAATTGAGACCTGTTGGGTAGTACTTGCTATAGTAGTTCAGTGTGAATGTGAAGGTTATGGAAAAAACCACTTCTAGATCTAATCCGCAGAAATGTGTGCTCCCTGCAATTGCTGGAATTAACTTTCTGGGGGTAATGTCAGCTCTGCTTATGGCACAAATTCATTGCAAGTGTTAAAACTGGTCTTCATGTATTCTGGCAATCTGCATTTTTGTGAAATTGCGTCTTCCTTCTCTGACATTAAACAACTAAACTAAGTTGTTCATGAGCCTTTTTACCTTAGATTTCATATCTATTTATATTTGAGTGTAAATTCTTTCTATGATTATCACCTATCTCAATCTTTTGGCACTTTTATTTGTGGAAACTTGTCACGCTTAGAGTTTCACTGAAGTGACCGAGTAGGAACATTCAGTAGTTGGAACATGGAACCCATACGGGCCTTGGGAACACAAAAGTAGAATATTAAACTTTGTACATCGTAAGCCTAAACTACACATACTTCGTGATAAGTAGCTATTGTTATTGTAACAAAAATTTTAAGGCTTAGCATAGGTATTATGAAAGTCTTGTTAGAGGATCATGGAAAACTATTATCATGAATTTTAAGTGCTAGAAAACCGATGTTACTGTTTGTGTGAAATGGAATATTAAATAAGCGATCTCTTATCTATTTTTAATCTGTTGCAGCCCCTTATTTTAATGCTGCTTATATTGAATATTTGACTGAAATATTCACCATGAAAGAATTCTGTTAGTATATTATTAATACACGTGCTCTCTGTTCAGGCTGGTGGGACCCAGAGCGGGCATATGAAAAGAAGGAATGTTTCTGAAAAGTGTAACTGAGTAAAATGTTTTAGTTTTACCTTTGTCTCCTTGGAAAATCAGATCCTTCTGATTTCTTCTATGTGTCCTTCTCCATTTTTCCCCAGTGGCACCAAGTTAAGCTTGCTTCACCATCACCATTCACATGGCTTTTCTTTTAGATTTTAGACCCTGGCATCTCTTTCTGTTCTTTTGCTACTCAGTCTTAACATCTGCATGGTGCATCTTTCATGTCCTCACCCTTTCAGTCTCAGGCTGGCTACTCCCTAGACCTTCTTTGCTAAGCTCCACTTTTTTCTTCTATTGTTGATTTCTTTCTGCTCACTCTCTGGACTATTTATTTCTGTTGCCATTCCTCCTCCTTGTGAACTGGTTTTGTCCTTCTAGTATCTGTAAATGTCTAGGAGAAGGTGTTGCTACTCCTTTATCAGAGATTTGACTGATGTTACTTAAATTTCCGTGGATACTTTGTTATGCTTCATCTTGCTAAAGAGATTTTTAGAACTGGTCTCAGAAAGTAATTCTTGCATGAGTGCACAAGGACTCCAGCCACCCAGCTGTTTGCTTCTACTCACTTTGACTCATTCTTTCTGTAAATTTGCAGCGAGCCTGTGGCAGCAGGGAACCTTGGCAGATCTCCTGGACAAAGCCAAGGCAAGGGACTGTGTGGACTTTTTAAGCCAGCACTATGTGGCAAAGCAACTTTGAAAGGTTTAGACTCACTCAGGAAAACCAGTAGCTAATTCCTGATGGTCAAGTTTTACTTGTTTCTTATTTGTAGTGAGCGTTCTCCTGTGATTTGTACTGCAACTGATTGCAGGGCTTTTATGGGGAAGTGTAGAATACACTACTCGCTTACTTAGCTCTGCTCTTCCTAGGATCATGTGCCTGGATTTAGCAGTAAAGGTTCCCCTTTACTGTCACCCCAGCAATGCAGTTTCTGCTAGTGGCAGAAGTATCTGAAGAGGCAGGAAGTGACTATTTTACAAAATCAGTTTTAAGTCATTGTGGAAAATGTCTGCAGAGAAAACTAAAAGTGTATTCTCTATATTTGGAATGCACACCTGTTGCCACCCATGAATATCTGCTGATGAGACACTGATATTTGGAGTCAGCTGTCTCATCCCAGTCTATAGCTTAGATCTGTTTTAGGATGAAATGGGAACTGGGCACCCAAACACAGGCTGCTAATCAGGGAAAGGAGGACTCAATGAGTGGGCTGAGAGCTGTTTGTCTTCCTGAGTAGCTTGTGCAGTGCTCCTTCTGGTGAGGAGTTAACAGCTGCTAGAGGTGGATTTGGGAGCAGATGTCTAAGCTAAAGAAAGAAGCTGAAAAAGAAGACAAAGGGCTAAAAATATTGCTTGTCGGGCCTGTGAGCTGAGGGTGTTGATGTTTGGATAAGCTATGAATAATCTCTTAGGACCGCTGTATGCACGAAAGGCTATTGCTCAGTCAACCATGTTTTACAAACATTCTTGTTTTTTGTGGAGAAACCGAGTCTGTCCCAAAAAAAGAAGGAATCCAAGAAAGAGAAATGTTAACTAATCCTAAAGAAGGAACTGATGACACAGTGGTTCACCCTGTATATCTCTCTATGTTGTACCTGGCTATAATTCTGCTTAAACCTGCTTTCAAAAGGAGCCCAAACTCAAGTTCTTACAGAAACAACAGTAAGTTTACAAAAGAGGAACACGAATGGAAGCAATTGGACTGGGCCCAATGTGTATATTTGTACTTTAAAATTGCAAATGAGTAATGAATGTACTCATTTGGCAAATGGAAGACTGGTGTATTTATGCTCCTCATTCGTCTCCAGAGTTTATTAATTTCTTGTTTAAATATTAATATTGTGCTGGGTGGAACTGAGTTGGTGCAGCATGGCTGGAGAACCTCCATTAAGGCCACAGCATTTATGTAAATGCTCTCCAAGCCCCCAAATAGTTG
Source organism: Platysteira castanea (assembly GCA_013397175.1). Taxonomy (NCBI): domain Eukaryota; kingdom Metazoa; phylum Chordata; class Aves; order Passeriformes; genus Platysteira; species Platysteira castanea. The sequence goes on from VYXC01009025.1 coordinate 1,159,253, forward strand.
GTGGGGGGAATACATAGGTCCTTCAGGGGTTGAGATTAGAGTCCTATATAAAGAATCCCTTTAATTAAATTATTCTGACTTGACAGGGATCATACAAATTCAACTATTATTCATTAAAAAACCCCAAAAATACGGGGAGAGCAAGAAAGAAGGAAGAAAACCTAACCCAAACTCAACATGGCTAGAGGGAACACCTGGAATTTCCACTCATGATATGTCTGTGGATTTATAAATTAATACACTGAAGCAGTTTGTTACCTCTGGGTTTGTTTTTTTTTCCCCCCAACAGTTCTGGTAATAAGACATTCTGGTCATCAAAGTTCACCTTCATAAATTAAGGCAGAACAAAACCACTCTTTCCATCCCAATGTCAGTGAGGTCTGAGTTACTGTCAGGTTCTAACTATTGTGCTGTGCTGCCACAAAGATTTGTTGTGTTGTGAACCACTGCAGCAAAGCTGGGGCTCTGTCACTGTGAAGGTCCTGGTGCTGTGAACCCACCAAACTCTGGTGGTCACCGTCCCAGCAATTTCTGCTTTGCTGAATTATCCTGGGTACCGGGAGGGCTCCCTGTGTGACTCGTGATGACGCCCTGATCTGAGAGCTCCTATGCTTAATCCATCTCCTCTTCCCTCAGGATTCCTGTCAGTCCCTCGGCTTGTGAAGAACAAAGGCTTTACAATGGCCTCCTGCTGTATTTGCTTCAACACCAGGAGATGCTTTTTGTTGACCTGAACCCTTGTTTCTCACAGAGACAAGCAGATGGCCTTCAGGTAAGAAAGTTACAGTAATTGATTCAGCAAGAAATCAAAAGTGCTTCATTAAGTTGAAATCCAGAACTGGAAATGTATTTGCTTATACACAGTGTAATTAATGACTTCAGCTTGTAGCCAGCAATGTAAATATCCATGATATACCTAAGCTGGAGAGGAAACATGAGTGTTAAAATTCTAATTTTGAAAAAAATGCAAGTGCAGAAGCAAAAGGTCAAGAAGAAAATCCCAAGCCATTCCACTTTATATATATTAATGTCAAGCTGTGTTAGATCAAAGCCACTGGATTTTTCCCCAAGTGAAGAATTTTTTATTTTCTGTGCATGTGTTTGTCTATACATTGATGATGCAGGAAAGCAAAATTCTTTTTTAGAACTCACTGTGTATGTTCCAGCCTCTCTTTGGGCATTGTCTTTTTTAGAACATTGTTAGCACTTTGATTCCTTTTTTGCCTCTTTGTTGAAAACCTCCCGGTGGAAGGAACATGATAGACAATTCCTGGTTTAGAGAGAGGGTCAATATAAACTTTGTTTTCACTTTGCGATGTGGTGTATCATTGCTACTTAACTGGAAATTGATTTTTGGAAAAAGACATGAAGAAAATGTTGTGGCAAACCCTGCAGTTTAATACAGCACAGTGCAGTTTTGTGATGCTTGTGGTTCACGACGAGGCTGGCAGCAGTGTGCCAGGTCAAGTGATGGACTGTGGGGGAGATTTGCACTGCATGTAAATGTGGATGATGATGTTGGTGTTTATGACCCCTTAATTTTCTGGCTTCTTTCTCCAAGTATCCCTGTTAAGAAAAACTAGCAGACTTCTAACAGAAAGTCATAGTCAGTATTTAGAACATATTACATATACCGAACAGAATATTGGGGCTGTAATACTTCTTGGAGCTTTCTTTGAAAATAAAACCTGTACAGAAGCAGGTATAAAGAACAGAATATACTGATAAAAGGATATTTCTAAAATACTGCTTCAATGCTACAAGATACAGTCCCAAATCTAACACTAGGATTGTTTCACACTAAGACAGGGCTGGAGCCCACAATCCCAGCTCCCCTTTCTTTCTGAAGAAGTCCCGTGTCACTACCACCTCTGGGAGTTTCTGAAACCAGTACTCAAATGAGCAGACAAAATCAAAATATTAGCTGTCCCAAGATACCTGTTTCTTTTTGCAAAGCTAGAGGAAGCATCAGCAGCTAAAAGAAAGTGGAAAGGTACTAGAGGAGCCAGGAAACCTGGCTTTCACTAGGGGTGCTTTTGTTTTATAACCAGCTTCACTCCCTGTAATTCTGCAAAATGTCACAGTCTGTCTGGAACTGTGGTGATGTGGGAAGGAATTCTGCTGAAAAGCTTCTTTCAAGTTCTTTAGTAAAACCTCAGACAAGCCATAGCCATGGGGCACTCTCCTGCTCTGAGGTAAGCTTATGAAAGGAATCCCATCTGTGGGTGAGAAGGGAATTCAGTATTCTGTGGCTGATCTTGTTTTTGTAATTTTTGGCAGGAAACCCAGCACACTGGATAGGTACCCTTCATTTTTCATAATATAACAATTGCTCAAGGTCCACTAAACTAGAAACATCAAAGTTAGGTTTACAAACTAAACATATTAAAAGTCCATGTTTTTCTTCCAGTAAAACAAGCAAAAAGTGAAATGGCAAACCTGGTTCAGATCCCTTGTTGAGTCCTGGAAATGGAACTTGTTTTTATTGGCTTTTACACAGATACTTGCGTTTGGACTACTTAATTCCTCTGATTTTGTTGTTGGGATGTCTTTTTTTTTTTTTTTTTTCCAGTTCAACTTTTTTTAAGTTAAGCTGAGCTCTGTCAAATTAAAGCCATGCCAATCTGGCAGGCATGCCATGCAGCTGACAAGACTTAGCCTTCAGTTGTGTTGTTTGTGGGCTGAAGTGGGCAGACTGATTGTTCTGAGCAGAGTTCTTAGTGTCTCAAAGTACCAGGAGCCATCCCACTTACTCTGTGTGTCCTGGCTGATTCAGACTGACAGAAGAATTCAGACTGGGAGAAGAATTTGCAAGTTTTTGAAAGGCACCAGTTTAATGGTTCAGAACTATTACCCCGGTCTGGACAGCAGACTATTCACAGCCACCAATTCTATCTAAAGATAGTGATTTAAAAGTTATATCCCAGCCATGATGTATTTTAACTTGTCCTTTTATTCCTGTATGTTGTATATATTTCTTTTGTCCCTTAAAACAGAGTCAGAACGCTTTAAAATCCTGCCAGGCTGGGTTTTGTGTCTGTGGTTTTTTTCTTAATGCATTTTATTTTAATTTTATCCCCCTTCCACTCCACCACCACTGAGAGTTCACTAGCATTTAAAGTTGCCTTATAACCTTCTGTCCTAGCTCAAAAGCTGCACTGGTACTAAACTGATTTTCATGTTTGGCTTGAATAATTATTCAAAAACTGGTTAGGCACCATGGTGTTTGTTTTTACCTGAGGCCTCTCTAGATAACTGTGTTTAACCCAAGGAATATCACTAACTGTGTTGGAGGTGTGCAAGATTATCTTAACTTCTGTAGTGTAATTTAATTATGAACCTTGTTAATAGCAATTTGTCATTTCTGAATCGTACATTCCAGATAAAAGTTGAATATGGTTTGTTTTTTTTTTTTGCATCTAGTCCAAGAATGTTCTTCTGTATCATTTCTTTGTACAGAAGTCATAGATAAATCCTTCCTGATTTATGCACAGTATGTTTATCTTGCAAACAAACAGGAGCATGATTTTATGGGTGCCTACAAGCCACTGCTTGTCTCCCCATTAAAGCATGGGTTTGGTCAGGAGAAATGCCTACACCCTGAGGAAAGGAGTCTCAATTCTTGTTCTCTTCCTGTGTCCTCTTATGTGTACTTCACTATATGTCAGCAAGGCTACTCTCTGTGATCTTAGAACCCTGTTATGAAGGGATTGCAGAGATCGGGGGGCATGGGGAAGTGGAGCTGGACAGTATCCTGGACCTGCAGGTTGACCACAAACAACTCAGAATGAAATCCTGAAACTAGTGTGGTTTGGAGCTGGTCGGAAGAGTGCAATTAAATATTTCATGGATTCTTTATCTACTCGAATTATGGCTTTATTGGGAAGGCTTTGGTGGTCTGGAGAGTTTTGTTAATCTTGTGGGTTTAGCTTTTTTCAAAGAGAAAATGGATGTTTCAGCATTAACTCTGTTCTGTGAAAAAAAATGTGGTGCCTCACTCGCGTGTGAAGCTGTCATGAAATAGAATTGTGGTCTCTCAAATGGAACTTTCTCAGTGTGGAGGACAGCAGCAATTTAACTCATGTTCTACTTTTCTAATCCCATGAGAATTCTTGTTGAGTGAGCTGAAACCTTTCAGAACAAATGAACAACCAACCAAGCAGACATTATCTCATTATCTGAAGTTTCCAGGTTAGACTAAATTGTCTTGTCAAAATAGTTTTTCCTGCATAGGGGAACATAGTTTCATTTCCTATTTGTGTTCTTAACACTTTTCCCTAAATTTAAAGTGGTAGAAGCGTTGATTACTTTCTTCCATTTAAGTTTTTTCCTTAGCAATGGTATGGTTTTAGTTGGTTTTATGTGTGAACATAGCAAATCCTGCATGTACCATGAGAAGTGCCAGGAGATTTGTCAGTGTTTCTGTAGGGACTGCTGTTATATTATAGAAGGACTTCTTAATATTTCCCATTCCAAAGAAAAACTTCTTTCCCTAATCTTTGTAAATTTGCTAAAACTTGGACTCATTAAACATTACATTTTAATTTTCTATTTGAGTACTGACCAAACCAGAAGACTGGATGAAAAATGCCATTCAGAGAGATCAAAGTAGCACCTATACCCCCAAAACCGTTGTGGCCAATAAATTGTAAAGATGTATTTCTTCTCTTCTGGAAAAGCAGAGCAGAATATGTTACTGACTGTAGGCACAAGGATTTGATGAAAACTGCTGTAGGCTGGGGGAGTTTGACTTGAAACAGCTCAGATGGATGTGGCTGGAGTGCTCATTACTCCTTCTAGGTGTTCAATGCCAGAGCCTTGCTGCCTGTGGGTGGAAGGAACAGAACTTTTCTGTGCTGGGCCTCTGATCTGCAGCAGCCGGGCCTTTGTACCGGAGATCTGTAACTTGGAAAGGACAAGTGTGCCTGCTCTCCCTTTGTGGGGAACTGCAGGGTGTGGAGGAAATGTCACTGACTCAATGTTTGCTCCAGCATTGCTGGGGGTTTCTCTTGACCTGCTGGACAAGTGCTCTGGGACACTGTTGTCACACTTCAACCTCCCAGCTGATTTGTGCAGCTCTCTTTCCCCTTTCCCTCTTTCCCCTCCCCAGTATGTAGAAGTTTCTGGGTTTTTTTAGTCTGGGTAAGGCTGTGCTAGGAGAGGAGCTTGGCAGGAGAGGGTGTGCACTGTGTGACAAGTGAGGACACCGCTGGCTGTGTTTTACTGTAACAAGCAGCTGGAGCACAGAGGAAAGGAGCTGTCAAGCTGAAATGCTGAGGCTTTACTGCAGTCAGTGGCACGAGAACAGAGCTTGGGCAGTCCCACGAGCTGCTTACACTGATCACTGGCTGTTGTTGGATAAGGATATAATGTGTGTGAGAAGGGAAGGTCTTCCTAAAACTGGTGACTGATACAGGCCTTTCCTGGCTTGGAACATGGTTTTGATGGCAGTGTGGGCACAGAAACCAGCTCGGCGGAGTCTCGTCTTTGTTACTTAGTCTGTGAATGCCCATTTTCAGTTTGGCTGAGAACGGAGCGTATCAAAGCTCCCACCATAGTCAGATTTACAGAACTTGCATAGATTACAGATGAGGGATGTTTATCTGCAGTTTGTGAAGGGCAGCAATATCTGATGTGTTCACAGCAGCAGCCAGTTGCTTTGCTTACAAACATCAGCTACACTACAAGGAAGAGGATTGTAATTAATCTGCTGCTGTACCCACCAGAATAACACAGACCTCTGCTTTCAGAGGATCTGTGTGGCCTTTCTCTGATGTTTAAAACATCTACCACGACGCCTGACCCAACTCTAAGGTTTTCAGGCATCTCAACGTAGCAGTAGAGGAAGGAACCAGCAGCGTTTTCTTCCACGTGGTGTCAGCATTGTTCTCTCTCACTCCAGAGCTGTTCTTTCCTTTGAACATAACCCTTTAATGTGTTCTGAGAACCTGTCTTAAAATTAGGTACTGCCTTTCTATTTTTGTAGTGTATCAGAGCATCAGCCTGTTCCTTCCTCAGATAATTAATTGATATCGGAGAGGCATGAAGGAAGAGTATGAATTCACCTCCAAACCATTACGAAATGCAAGCCTTTTTTATTTTATACTTGTGTCACCTTCCTTACCCTGAACAGCACTGCTAATAAAATCTCTTACCACTCTTGAGTTCCTTTTCTTTGGTGAACACCGGAAATTTGATTTGTTTGCTGATGATAAAGACTTCTTGAAGAAAACATCAGAAGTGAAGTCTTTGGTAGGAAAAGCAGCCCTTGGGAAATAAAAAGTATTTGTACTGAAAGGCTTATGATATATAAATATCAAATATTTCAGCATCTAGACTTGCCTTTGGCTATAACAGTAGGGGAGAAGAAAGACGTTATTTTAAACCCTTATTGGCTTTTTCTTTCATGCAAGGTTAGGGTCGGAAGTGAGAAACGTTTTCAGAAAAACAAGCAAGAAATGTAGAGTAAAATAAAAACCTGAAAAAATATTCACTGTCAAAAAAAGAAATAGGGAAAATAAGAAAATCCAGCTTTTCTTTTAACAGTAGTTAATTGTGTTCATTTAACTGCAGTTAGTTACAGAGCTGTGCAACAGTGAATTTAACAGGCATAATTCTGAATGCAGTTTCCCCTCACGCTGCCTCTCCCACACCCGCTAGTTCCTAGACTGCTTTGTTCCTCTTTAATTAGTTTATTTCACCTACTCTAGCAAATACGCAAACATCCTTAAGCACTTAACACCAATTGAGAGAAGAATAGGGCAGGCACTTATCGCCTTGCATGCAAAAAGGCTCGGCTGAATCTTGAAAGGACATTAGCGTGTTAGAGCCTAATGCAGTTTCCCTCTCTCCCAGTTTATTTGGTTTCTACTGCAGAGTGGAGCCTGCAGTGTTTAATTTATTCGCTTCAAGTAAAAATGGAAATGCATGTTCGTGAGTCAGCATTTTTGCTAGATAGTTTCCAGAATTATCAAATGCTGGGTACCTTTTTATTCTGTTATGAGAAGGAAAGGGATGATGAAATATGCCTGTAGTAAAATACAAGTGCAATTGAGCCGAAAAATATGAGAAACAAAAGGAAATGTGTGGTGAAGTTGCGTTGTTCACCTGTTCCCTGGGGTCTGTGGTTAGAAAAGCTAAGTTCGAGTTGCTTTGATTTACTGATACCTCTTCTTTAAAAAAAAGTGGAAAAAACCTGGGGAGGAATAAGTGGAAAAAGCATTCCAAGACCATTTTTAATTTAAGGAAACGCTATTGCAGTTGGCTTTGCATGCATGGGTTGGCTTCTGTGGCTGGTAATTCAGATGGATGCTTGAAGCTGAGGTTCTGCCAGCAACTTCAATCCTGACCTTTGAATTTCCACTGACTATCTGCTTTAATTAGATGTTGCCCTATTCCCAGGGGACTGCAGATGTGCTCACAAGGATTCTGGCTGGTGAAGGAACCATAGTGTGGGCCTTAGGCTGTTCTGCCAAGTGCTGGGGCAGTCAGCTGTGCCTGGAGATGGTTTTGTAAAGAATGCTGCTCAGGACTGAGTTTTTCTGGAAGCTGCTAGGAAAAGGAAATACTTGAGGAGGTCCTGCTGTTTGATCCACTGTTGCTTCCAGTATGCAACTGGAACCTTGCCTGGGAGCTGCTGGTGTCACTGGCTGTGTGTGAGAACAGCCACAGGAGCTCAGCTTTTGGGCAGTTCTTATGCATGGGAAGCTGGGCAGAGCAGGGAGCCAGATCTTCTACAGCTGAAAACTGATCTCTGCTCCTTGCCCGTGGAGGGGCCAAGGGAGGCTGAGGTTTGCCAAGATGGGCAGTGCTGGGACCTCTATGCCTGGCACAGGCATGAGAGAGGTCAGGGAAAAGCTGATCCCCGTGCAAACCCTTCAGGCAGGGCAGTGGGAAAACTGTGCAAGTAGAGGTCTAAGCAGAGGAGGACAGAAGATGTCATGAGGAGTCCTTAACAGGCCCTAAGTGCTGTAGCTTTAGGAGTTTTGAGTGTGTTTTTTTACCCTTCACCAAAGACATTAAGCTGAGTGGGACTACACTGGAAGAAAAAAAAATGACTTTAAAGAAAAAAAAAAAGAAAAGAAATAAAAAAGAAACATTTTGGTCTATTAGTGATTAATACAATAGCTTTAGTATTTTTGTAGAGTTGTAGTGGAGATCAAGTGAAGAAATTGTGGTTTAGAACTCTTTACTGACATTTTATCCTGTTATATTTTATATTACTGATATATTTAGAAATCCCTGATTTCTAGTTTTATTTCCAGGCTCTGGGAATTCCATGGATAGCTTTGACCTCCATAACTTTTTCCTTGGTCAATACAAGAGGACCACACAGCAATAATGGAGAGTGAGCTGGATTTGGATATAGGGAGCACACTGCAACTCAAAACCACACAGAAGCTATAAAAATACGTTTGTCTTTTGCATATTTTCACTAGGAAAGTATAACAAGCAATCTACCACCTAATTGCAAGAAATGATGGATGAACAAAATATTTCCTTGGTTAAATATCTGATCTGCTTCTTTATTTTTCTTCCAACTCTTCCTTTGATGTTGTTAATGTTTAGTCTAATTCTTGGGTATTCTGCTGATCATTTATATTCCATGATACCTTCCAGGCTTAGCTGAAGTGCTGGTTGGGGTGGAGGGTGGGAGAGGACAAAGATAAACTGTGTTTAAAATCAGTATTAAATGGGCTGCAGAACAGTAAAGAGCTCTATCTGTTTAATTATCCTTTGCAACCACCAAGCATGGTTCCTGTTAAATGCTTAAAGAACTTGTGGAAACTGCAGTTTACAGACCTGCATGTTACTGTATTTTAGAGAATCACTGAGCTGTGCATGCAAGAAAATGAACTACTTACAAGCTGTAGAATAAAACCAATTCTAGTCTCTTTGTATTTGTAGGCAAAATTGCAACCCAAACCAAAATCTCTTCCTGGATCTGTCTGGAGCATAAGGTAGTTATTAGCAGCAGCAAACACTGCTGATTTCTTTCCCAGTGTTTCTTATTCCCTATATTCACATGATAATGAAGTCATTGCACTTGCTGACCAGAGACAGCATAAGTAGATGAAATCTAAAGTCCTATCCATGAAAATGTCATTCCTTATAAAGTCTCTTTGTCGCCAATGTCTACAGCAAATCCAGATCCATGTAACTGTCGTTCTTTATGAAATCAGTTTGCTTCATTATAGCAAAACAAGGAGGAGATTAATTCATTTGCATGCTTCAAATTCACAGATATGCAGTTTCTGAGAAGTGTCCTTAGGGATCTGCAAAAACCATGATTTAGAAAAAAACCCAAATCAATCAACCAAATAAAACCCCAACAAAACAACCAACCAAAACCCCCGCACAAATAACTTTGCAAAGGTTTGCTCTGATTTCTGTTTTCAAACCCTTTGCTGAGAACTTTTACCTGAGACACACATTTCTAAGCTATTCTTATGTTTTCCTCCAGTGACGCCTACTTTACTTCTTTAAAGTAGAGAAGTTCATATTGAGTCAAAATCAAAGAAAAAAATAAAGACACCTTTATGTGCAGCAAAGGAGGGCAGCATTTTTTATGTTCTTTCTAAGCTGTCTCTCCTGAGGAGCTTGGCATTGCCACAGCCACTCCAGAAAGAGAAAAGAATCTTCAAAGTGGGATATGGTAACTTCAATTACAGGACAGGTCAGCTCCTAAGAATACTGAAGGGAACGATGGATCTCTTCAACTTCTTCCCACTTAATGAATTCTACAATATGTAATCTTTCCTTTGTAATTTTTGTATAGCTTTGGATTTTTTTTTTTTAGTCAAAATGAACTTCAGAGTTGAAGGGTTGCTGCTGTCCCTGTATACTCTTCAATTGCGGCTTTTCAATTACTTGAAAGGGAGAAAAAATGGAAAGTAATGGAAAACAGAAGGGAAAATTAATTCTTTGACAACAACCTGCACTTCAATGAAGAAGTTGAAAGCGGCATCCTCATCTCACCCTGTTGCAGCTTTCCTACTCTGAACAAAATATTAATTCTGGAAACAAGGTCTTTAGGTATTCCCTTTTCCTTTTTCCCTTTTGCCTCCTCTACCAATCCTTTTTCCTGAAGCTCAGTGTGTTACATACCTCTTAGAAATGACGGATGTTACAAAGTAGAACAAATGCTTGGCATTGGAGACATACCTTATTTTTGTTTAGAGAGATTTTTGTTTTGAGTCCCTTGTTAAATTAAAACCAATGGGAGGAAATTTTCACTTCTCTAATTCACTTCACACCTTATAAACTAGTGGTTCTTGGTCTAAAATGACACTAAAGCAAGAAATCACCTCTCTCTAAATTAAGTTTTCTACTGATGGGGGTGATGTATATTGCTCCTCATAGAGAGGGATGGCAAAATTTCTTCCCTACTTCAACACATCTCAGGTTGGTACTGCAGGTCTTGTTGCAAAGTGTGGGTTTTTGTTTCAGTTTTGTGGTTTTGCTTTGGTTTTTCTTCCTCTAAGAAGGGAAACCTGTTCTTATTTAGCTTGAAGCCATGCCTCCTCCTGTCCTATCACTACATACTCTTGTAAAAATCTTCTCTCCATCTCTCTTGTGGGTTTCCTTCAGGTACTGCAAGGCTGTAATTAGGTAACCCCAAAGCCGCCTCTTGACAAAAAATAACAGATTACTGTTTTCTTCTGCTCTGCACATAAAACAGGGAAATTCCCACCATGGCAGAAGCAGAGTGCAGGTTCCATTGTGAGTAGAATCACAGAATAATTAAGTGTGGAAAAGACCTCCAAGATCATAGAGTCCAGCCTTTAATATTGCAATGCCAGCCTCACCACTCTAGGTGGTGCTTAGATATTATCATGAGCAGGTTGGAATGTCTTCAGTGAAGTGGAACACACATTGGAATTACATAACAGTGACTTTTTGACACTTCTGCATTCTTTCCTCATGTAGACAACAAGTCAACAAATTCCCACCAAAAATGCTCACTGTGCAAGTAGAACTGCATGAGGGTTTGAAGGCATGGTCAGGCCAGCCCAAGGGACTTGTGTTATTCCACAGTAATCCTTGGCACACCTTGTGAATTAACCATGCCCTGGGTTAATTCACCAAATAATAGAGTGGTAGGGGTGGTGTTATTATTCTGTCATGAATCTGACTCTTACAGACACTGTGCAGGACAGCCCAGATCTGTGCAGAGGTGCCAGTGTGAGATCTGTGTTACTCAGGAGAAGGTTAAATCACCTTGGAGCAGTTATTTAGTTGATGTGGCTGCTAATTAAGCTGCTAATTTAGGTAATGTAACAGCTTTCAGTTCTTCTGGTAGCATTCTCCCCACACTGGATGCATACATGCTCCTCAATGTGCTATGCATGTACCAGTTGTTCTTAAATGATGAAGTAAAACAAGTTCAGAGCAACTGACTGCACCGGGGATGTGGTCTCTCTTTAATGCACTTTAAAAAAATTATTTGTAAGTAAGGTGGACAGGAGTTCAAAAGAGTGACTGCAGTCTCAGCTGAACCTTTGAATAAAAGCTCCAAAGTGCCAGGAAAAATATTGGATGAGGTTTCTTTGATATATTCTTTCTTACTGAAGTGAATATTTAAAGGAGAAAAGGAAAGAAAAAAGGTTTGTAGTGCTTAAAAAATTCTTGTTAATCTTGCTCTCGCTCTTTTGGAGACTTAAAACCTGATCTGAGGGGTAATCCAGAAAAACACATCAAGAGGATTTGTTCATATGCGTACAGTGTGTTGACATCAGCAAACTCTTATTATGGCTGTCATGTTCTCTATCCTGAAGCCTCTTTCTAATCTCCTGGCAGCATTCAAGCTCAGTGCTTTCCATTTTGATTGAATTAATTAGTGGAGTTTAGATATTCCTCGATTCTGAAATTGTCAGAATTTTTATGTCAGGGTGTTTTCAAAGGCTATTTTTGCCCTAGTTAATAGCAAGTAGGACATCTGACTGCATATCTGTATTGTTTAAATTGAAAATACATGGCCCATTTGGAAGCAGAGAAAATGGTAAATGAGAGCTATATTTATGTACTTATCTTGCCTTTAAGTTAATCTCCTGTTACTAGTCTTGAGCCTTTCAGGTTGCCATAGAAACTGCCACAGCCTCCAACTGTGCTTCTCCCAAGACTTAATTGCATTCTGAGTTTCATGCTCTCTCTATTAACTGCAGCACTGGCAGACACAGATACGTTGCAGAATGGGTTGAATTAATGGTTCAGTGTGATGTATGCATTTTTTAATACTATGTTTCCATATCCCTTTTCAAGTTTTTCTTCACCAGCTGGTTAAATTCTTCTGTAACATGTAGTGATACCACAGGGATGGATTCTCTCTATATATGCCACTATATTCAATGTTTTCCAGTCTTTGATGCCATCAAAGTAGTAGCAAGAGTCATTAATTTTAAGGATTTGTCTCTTTTTCCCCTTGGAGAAATCAGATATTCCTGAACTACCTTGTCTCTGCTGAAGTTTTTCTGATTCTTCTTCACCTCTGAAGGCAGCACTGAAGTGCATCCCTGCTGTCTCAGTAGCTCTGGTAAGCTTCTGCTGACTCAGTGCTCTTTACCACATGATTTTTGCTTGTTCAGTGTGGGTCAAAGGCAATTGTTCAGCCAGGCCTGTTTTTAGGTGAGGAATATAAACTCATTAAAGTAGGAAATGAGTATGTCTGTATGCAAGGTTTGATAAGATTTTTCTGAGAATTATTTATTATGTCCTTGATGAAATTTCTTATCAGAACTGGAGTGATAAAATGTCTCATTCAACTAGCAGAACAACATCTCAGAGATTTGGCTTCCCACTTGGCTCTCAGCACAATGATGCTGTCCGTGCAAATACAATGCTCTTACAGATGCCATTCTGCTTTCAGTGAGCGTGAACTCAGGGAACCAGTGGTTAATATCACTTTGTGCTCATTGGATTTAAGTCCAGAACTGCATAACTAAAAAAGCAATCCCCACTGCTCTTGTCTTGTGCAGAAAGAGGAGAGGAAATGTGTCCCTTTGTTAAGCCCTCTGCTTCAGCTCTGCTTTGCTTGTGTCTAGTGGGTAAGAGGTGGGGAATAGGACAGTCACCCCCTGTGCACTGTTGCTCTCGGACCCAGGATGCTTCTATGCTCGTATTAATACAGGCTCAGAGATGTGCTTTTACCCTCAATAGAAAACACCCCACAACTGGTGAAAGAACAAAGGCAGTGATGCTGAGAAACAGGGCAAAGTGAGGATTTCACCAATATGTCACTTGAAAGTGTTCATGCATGTTAAATTATGCTTTTAGGCACTGGCCTTCTGAAGATAGATCAAATATATCTATTGTAACTTTTATATGTTTCAAATACCCTTTAAAATCTGAGCTTTTTGCTTATGTTTATCATTTGGTTCATATTTTTTCATTCTTCTTGTAATTCTCCTTATGTGCTACTTTTATTGAATTATGTATTGGTGGTCCCCTATAATAATCTTTGTAATTAAGCCAAGTAAGCCCAGGTAGCTTGTCTGGCCTCAGCCTTACTACCAGTATTTCTCTGTGAATTTGTGGGGTAATTTTAGCTTTTTCAACCAGAAAGAGGAATTGGGTAAAAGATGAAATTATGACAACATTGTCAGGATTAATCTGAAAATGTGAAGACAGTTTTCCAGCACTTCCCCCCCGCATTCTCTTTGTTTTTTTCTCCAGATTTCTTTTTATATTAGCTACCTATTTTACGCTTCTTGCCACAAAACAGTGCACATTCTGTCTCAGAACTTAAATCTCTTCCAATCCATGTCATCTTTCCTTTTTATCTTCTCTGTGAGCTTGCATGTTAAAGAGAGCTGGGTTTCCCTGCCAGCTCTGCTCAAGTTACATTTCCTGGATTGCCCTACAGAATGCCAACATACATTCTCAAAATCTGTGTGTGCTGGAGATCTTCCTCAAACATTCTAAAAACACTTGCTTTGGGATGAGATTCACTTGGATTTGAATATAAGATAAGTATTGTTTGTTGGCTTTTTCTCATTCTTGAGAAGCCAAAGAATTGCCATATCTCCAAGCTGTCTGTCTCCACAAGCTGCTTTCCAGGCAGTGACAGCACTTCCTTCGCAGAGAGCACTGCTGGCACTCTCTGCAGGCATTCAGAACAAAGACCTTGCCCATCAGCTGGACAGCCCAACGTGTGAGCATGTGGAAGGCTTGACACCAATTACATGCAGCCCCTAGAAATCCCAAAAGAGAGAAAAGACTCATTAAAAGTCTGAGATGTGCCAATAACAGCTTGTTTTACTCCACTGTGGAGTGTATTGTAAAAGCTTTGTCACACAAGCCTTAGTCTCTTCTGATTTCTGTAGTTCACAGCAATTTTAGGATGCTCCCACAGCATAGTGTGTTGGTAGGCTTCTCTACAGGCACATGGCATCTTTGGAGTACAGGTGGCTGGATGTTCAGGGTACCCCTGGGGCCACATCAGCTCGTGCAGTTCTGGTTAGGGATTGCCACGCTTTGTTGCAGAGAGGCACTTGTACCTGTTGTACTTTGCTTCTCCTGCCTTGCCAAAACTTGTCTTCAGATACCTGTTGCTCATCCTTCCTTTCTTCTCTTGAGTTCGTATCACTTTATTTTTTGTTTTGTTTAGTGCACTAAATACAGATTTCCTCTAGCACTTACTGAGCAAGATGGGAGGTGACACTGGGTAGAATGTAGGCTCTATAGGGCTAAACATTTAAAATTCTTGAAATCTAGACCTATTACTTACTTTCAATGTGATTTATGTCTCTCTACTCCTCATTTGTGCCTCCAGAATCAATCCCCATTGAAAATTCTGCTTTCTGTTTTAACTCCGCTCACCTCAGCGGCCGCTTAGCAGAAGGTTTCACTTAGGTGTTAACTAAATGGGTCATTTTGTGTGTCCTTGCATGACATGCAGTGGAAACATGCATGGGCCCTATTAATATCTGTTCTCATATAAACAGAACCAATTTTATTCAGTGCTGCAGCTAAGGAAGCACTGTGGGAACAAGACAGCCAAAAGCTTGGGAACTACTCTACAAGGAAGGATCTCAGTGTTTCTTGGCAAAAGCTGCCTATACTCAAGGCTTTCTTGGTAAGAGCCAACAGTAACAAGATCTTATTCTGAGCAGGAGTCTAAATAAATAGAATTTTTCTGCCTTTTTTGAAAGCTCACACACAGAAATCCTAAAGTTTATTTCAAAGAAGGCTGAATTTTTATCTAGTTACATGCAGATACTGAATTTTGAGGAGGGTTTCTAATGAAAGAAAAGAGGAGTTGGAGTCCCAAACGGGGACGTATGGAAAATTCTCCTTTCTTTACTTTGAAATACTGACAGGATGGAAGTAGTTGGGGTTTTTTAAACTCAATTCTCTGTCTGTTGATTTCCTTAACATAGAAAGATAAAACTGAAAGGCATATGGTGACTTACTTAGCAATAACTGGATTACCAGCATCAGTTGCTATCAGAATTTTATTACAATAACTACAGATGTGGCTGAATTGTTGTAGATGTTCGTATATAGAATGCCTTTTTGAGGGGTGATGGAGACTGTAATAGAGGCATTAGATTTGCAATGTCATAAGTTCTAAACGCCTTTGAATTTTTTTTTTTGGCACATGTATATTGAATTTAAATATTAAATGAGAGCTTGTAGCTGGAGGGTGAGTATCTGCAGTGCTGTGTCATGTGCAGGTGAAACCACACCCCATCACCTATCCCTCTGCCTGGTTCTTCCCTGGTGCACACAGGTGCAGGAATGTGGGGAACTCTCTTTGCCAATGGCTTCCTAGCTGGGCTGAACACTGATGGCTCTGTGAATGGGATACAGCACCAGAGACTCTGCCTGTTCAGCTGAAATCAGCACAAACGCCATTTGATGCTGCTGCTTTGTCTCAAGGGGTGCTACTTCAAAGGTGTCTTTGGTTTCCAAAGACTGCCTCTGGCTGGATAATATTTCAGTATAAAGATAACATCATCAGAGATAAGAATAAGGAGAAGAAGAATGATCCTGTTTATTCTTGGGTTATTGCTGTTTGTTTTCCCTGGGCTGGAAGATATAGCCAACAGGAAATTCAGAACAAAATCTTGCATACTAAAAGCTGCTGCAGAGCTGGCAAAAACTGATGTGAGAGGGCAGGGCTCTGCCTTAAATCCTTCTCCTTTGTGCATTATTCTCCCCCTTCCTTCTTGAAATCCTGTCTTCAGCCATCTCTGCCTTCCTGTTTTAATAATGTTCTGCAGTGGGAACCTCAGACTGATGGGAAAATGTGACCCAGTGTATCTGTGCAGTGCAGAGGGAGCAGGAGCCTGCTCCCCTTGGCCTGTTTTCCAACTGCCAGTTCCCGATATGTCTCCATATTATCAGTGGAAATATTAGTAGGAAAGCAAGCAATCACTACTGAATGTGCTGATCTGCACAATTAGTCTTCAAATAAATCAGGATAGCTGTTCAGTCTTTTACATTCAGTGCACATTGCAACAGCTGATGTGCAACAAGGCCATTTGCTCAGACCTGCATACAAATGCAGCAGTAAAGAAGACACCAATCCACAGAACAAAACTGAAAAAAATTTGTACCATATGTTCGGCACTAGTGACAAAAATGAGCCATTTATTCCCAAGTCCAAAAGTAAGTTTATAACTCTCTTTTATGAGCTTGTTTTTCTGGATCCAAACATAATAAAATGCAACCCATAATTTCTTAAGTGCTCACAATTGCACCTGACCAGCTGAAAGATATTTTTGAGGTCTTGGAATAGCCTGTAAGAATCAGAGAAGGACCAAGAAAGCACAAAGAAAATCACATTTAGAAAACAATTAAAAGGCAATAACTTTTAAAATAATTGAGGAAGTATTTAAATGAAGAAATAATCTCGATTCCCATTTCCTGGGAATGTACACTGTGCAAGGAAATAGAAGGTAATTATGCTAAAAAGACCTGTGGTAAAATCTTTAATTATAATCATTCAGAGAGAAGTTAATTAAAAGCACATCTTTAATGTAGCAGAATGGTTTTCCCTACATGCCACCATTTGGGACTGACTCTCTTCTGCCCTCTCTGTTATTTAACTTAAATAGTAACAAATAGCTGTGAATGCAGTTCTAATTTTCTCTTATCTGCTGAACAATGGTATGTGTTCCAGGAGGGCTTGCGCAGAAGGCTGTAGTTTTTTTGCAGGAAAACAAATGGCTCCCCTCAGTCCCTATTGCTGTGTAAAGAAGTTGCAAGAGTAACTGCAAAACTTGAATTGATGAGTTTCCTGGGAGCTGGCTTTAGGCATGCTCCCTTTTTGCTCCTGTTTTGCACCACCGAGCGGGTCCCGGGTGTGCTGGGCAGGACTGATAGCCCTGCTGGTGGTCAGTCCCCACAAGCTGCTGGTCTGGCACTGCACTCACAGCAGCTGCCACCCTGCCCGAGCTCCGTGGGGTGGGATGATTGGCCATGGAGATAATGTAAGGAAATCGGAGGTGGAGATGTAAACATGGCCATGCAGTTGAAGTCTGGTGATGAAGGTGGTTTTTCAAACGCCCAGCAGGTTAACACTGCTTTTCTTTAAAGAGGGAACTTTGGTAGCAGTGCCTACCTGCATGGGGAGAGCACTGTCAGGCTCCCGTGGCCTTTTGGTAATTAATCACAGCTTATGGAGGAGAGCAGAGAGGATTTTCTCCAGAATTATTTTCCAGAAGTGGTTTAAGAGTTTCTTTTAAGGTTTAAGAGTTTCTCTAAAGGTGGGGAAGTTGACAGACAGTACAATACCTTGAAAAAATCTATGGGGTAGGAACCTACTCCTATTCCAGACTCTTCTCGATGACGTGCCCATGCCCAAATACTTGGCATGTATGTTTTGGTTTTGGGTGGTTTTTTATTTTTAAGCAATGAAATTTGTTTCCAAAGCATTTCTATCTCTCCTTCCCGTACTAGGCTGCACTAAATGATTGCTAATGGGGGTAATGTTTCATTTAGCTACAGACTTCCCAAATTAGTTTAGCTTACGGTGTTCAAAACCAAACCAGCCCTGACACTGTTGCAGATGTCCATGTTCCTGGCTCACAAACCCCACACCAGCAGTGAGATGCATCCTTTTTGTGCTCCTTGCCCCCAAAAAGTCGGTGCTAATGAGCACAATAAGGCAAATCAGTTCTGAAGCTTCTAGGTGAGACATTAGGAAGAACTTTTGAAAAGAGACTGATTGAAAGAGAAGGGTTAGAACTCCTGCGCCTTCAAAATGTTTGTCTATCTGGCAGGCAGTGTGCCAAAGCAATTGTCTGCTCTGAGGCCATGTGTCAGTTGAAATTTGAGGTGGGCGGGTGGAAAGCTGCCTGTGAGGCTGGCTCGAACAGTAAGTGAGCAGGACAAACACTTCCACCCTGCACAGGTTTTACTTTCAAGCTATTGTGCAGCAGATGCTTGAAAGCTGTGAGAAGTCTGTGAAGAGCTGGAGATGCTGGGATGATACAATCAATTGATGTTTTTTGGGCAAAGCAAACTCTCTGAAGGTGCTTTCTGAGCACCAGAGTGGAGCGGCACTGTGAGGCTTCGTGTGGCAGGTCTGAGTTGGGGCAGGGAGGGAGGAACCAGGCCAGAGCAGTAAGGTAACATATCTAAACTGAGGTTTTAATATGCATCAAGCAGAACGAGTAACAAATTGAAAAATTACTACTGACACATTTAATCACAGTAATTGGAAAGCCATTTTAGGAGTTTAGTTTGTATTACCCAGCTCAGTGTAGAGAAATTATGAGTTCTCAGTCGTATCAGTTTCAAGAGTTGATAATGCAGTGAGTGATTGCCTGGTTTTTATCAGCTCTCTGAGTGAAATTTTTCAAGCTAAAAAGTTGCTGTTTCTGTTAAAAGAATAAATGTTTAAACATTTAGGTACGTGGGAGTTTTTACAAACTCCACAAAATTAAAAATAACAATATGTCATTAAATTTTTATCAACTGAGATAACCTCAGGCTGCTGGAAATGTCTGTTCTACAAAAGCTGGAGTACTCTGTTCTGGCCATAGAATGAGAGAGAAGGCCCAGTCAAAACCGAACCCTTCTGCCTCTACTAATTTTTATTATTCTGTACAAAAGATCCATTNTTCTGTTCTAGAAAATCTGGAGTACTCTGTTCTGGCCGTAGAATGAGAGAGAAGGCCCAATCAAAACCTAACCTTTTACTATTTAGTAAAAACCTAACCTTTAAACCTGCCTCTACTAATTTTTAATATTCTGTACAAAAGATCCATTAATAAATTTTGAGATTAAAGACTTAACTAATTGTGATAGTGAATACTTAAATATCTTCCATTTTAAGGTATGTTTTTACTAATCTGTTTCTATCATAGGGTTTTCCTTTGGTAAAATTATGTTTTTCAATATTAAATATATTCCTTAAGGGTAAAATCATGGATGTCTTTGCTCCAAATCTCCTAGGTTCTGTTTACAAGGTGAACTCTCAACAGCAAATGGCACACTAATCTTTCATCCTGGTTAAAATGCAGATAAACTATTACAATTCAGTAGTAAAGGTATAGGTTAAGTTTGTAAAATATACCACACTTTATTTCATGCTAAAATAATTCAGCTCAAAACATCTTGCTGGTTCACCAGCAAGATATTTATTACCATGGCAAATTTATTTAGTACCTTCTTGATGTTACATGACCTCAGATTATTAAATGACTATTAAACATAATAATAGCTTTCAAAGAGCATAATAAAACTAAACATCTGAACAGTGCTGCTGAGTACTGCAATATAATCTCAATTTAAAAAAGTAAAACTGAAGTCTATAGGGATTCTTGTATGTTACATACTCAGAGAAGATCCATTAATAAAATTAATGCATATATTGTTGAGCTCTGTTCCTCTTTGGGATGCAAATTCCAGCTCCAAGTTCTTGAAAGTGCCAAGGCAGCTGCAGCAAGCAGTGCCAGATATTGACTCAGATTTGCTGTACCTATAAGAAGCCCATTGTTTTCTGTCTGTAGCAGGTGATCTCTCAAAAGTTGTGTTTTAACAAATTATCTCACAGCAGTTCATTTCGCTGTGAATTTTGAGAGACTGTATTCAGAAATGTGTGCAGCCTTTCTTCGAGATTTGGTGTTATATCTTCTCTCCCAACAGTGCTTTTATAGTTATTTTCTTTTAATAGGAAGCCAGAAAAATATTTGCCATAGCAAAGTTTAGAAGAACAAATTTAAGGTGTTATGTCCAAAATACGCTGGGGAAAATTTGAAGTTATAAAGGTATGCATTTTTAAAAAGTACTGGCTTATCTTTAAATACTCCTGCCACTGAAGAGAAGGGACTTTGGGGCTACAAGATGGTGTTGTTGTATAAGTTGATACTGGAAAAAAGTGCCCTGAATGCACCGTACTGATTGAAATCATCCTCTCGTATTGCAGTTTTTTACCTAAAACAGTGCTGCCAAACAAGTGGCTTTTCTTCAGCGTATTTCACCCTCTGTTCAAACAGCAGTTTGGTTAAATGCAATGTGCAATATCTTTGTGAATCTGCACTGGATTAACCATAAGCGAAAGAAGTCAAAATATTAAGACCCAAAGCCTAACTCTAAAATGGAAAGAAAACTCAAAAAATCAATGTGTTTGTATGTCTTTATCACATACAAAATGTTTATTTTGCAGACCTGTTCTTTTCTGTGGCTCCAGATTCCTTGGCTGCAAGGGATAGATTTAAAAATTTTGAATGAGATTTTAATTAGAGCAATTTCTTACACTAACTAACTGCAAAGATCCCTGGAGAAGTCTCTGTTCGTATGCAGAAATCCATGTGAGATTTAAAAACAGTGATGTGTGTTTAGGGTGCAGTGACAGAAGCAATGAAGCTGTGAGTGCTGAGTGTTCATAGCTGTGCCACTTTCACAGAGAATTTATTTTCTTTGTTAGTATTGTAAAGTTCAGGAAGGAAACACTTCATGCCTCTTGTTGGAAAGGTTCCAGTGAAGACCACGAAATAATTAAAGCTGATTTTTCTAGTGGGAATTTGAACAAAAATAATGCTGACTCTGTAACCTGGGGGCACTGCAGCCACTGCAGGGGAAAGGGGAGGCCTAGGTTAAATCCCAGATGTTTAGCAAAATATTGGAGCAAGCCCAGAATAAAAAAGGCAGCTGGATGTGGTGGGATTAAATGCACTCCCTCACTGGAGTTTGCGGGGGACATTTCTGGGTTTATAATTGTAGAATAACTCCAGATAGAAGAGACCTCAGTTTTCCTTGCCCCAGAGCATCTGCAGTGCTCAGACAGATGTATTGGCTGGTAAATCCAGCACACCATGATGCTGGAAAGTGAGAAGTAGTACTTTTGGGCAACAGGATTAAAACGTTTCAATTTCTTATTTACAGTCAGGAAATTTATAGTGAAACTGGAATTTATGCGCATGTATTAGGGCAGGAGAGCAAAGAAAGCACGTAAAGAGACTTGGGGTCACAGGTGGGCATTCTCACATGCCAACCCATTGATCTGAGAGCTCTTGAGCTCATTATCTTCCTTTTTAGCTGAGCATTATCAGCGTTAGTGTTGTAAGTGAACGGAAATTGTGTAGTTCAGCACTGTGCGTGAAATTCCTCTTGGCAGGCACTGAGTGCTTTGTGTGTGTGTAAGATTTGGGTCTTGCTTCATTTAACGAGGCACTTCAGTGCTTGCCAGCCTGCTCAGCACATCGAAGTTCTTGGAACTAAGCACATGCGTGTTTCCTTGACTTGGGACTGAACCAGAAGTTTTGCATTTTCATGATAATTATTCTAAGGTTGAGGCTTGATCAAGGTTACTTGATCACTTTTTGCGCATGATAGGCTTTCTCCTGGAAAAACCTCTAATTAGGTAACTAGTGGCTGTTTCACTGCTATGTGACAACCACAAGACAGATGTAATTGCAATAACACTTTCGTGTCTGTACTGCAAACTGGTGAATATTTGGAATTACCTAATTTTCTAGTCAAGGCAGGAAAAATAACAAGGAACAAAAGAATAAAAAGTGAGAAGGGTGTGTCTGGGAAGACACAATAAAGACGCTCTTACACCTGCCAGGTTCAGCAGAAAGGAGGGGAATGACTTTTATTATTGACATATTTCACATTCTTATTCAATTCCCAACTCCATAAGGGATTGGAGGACATGTCACTTCCTTCTCAATCCCACTGGAGAAAAAAGATGCTTATCAAAGTTCTCTTATCACAAAAGGAATGAAAAACAGAAAATACTGTTAAGTAAACATTGGGTATTATTTACATGAAACTGTGTGAGAAAGAATTCCGACTCCAAGGTTAAAAACAGAAGGCTTAGCAAAAACCAGGGCAACAGAAGGGTATCAAAACTAGAACAGTTTTTCCAGTTTCCATTTTACATTGTTTGTTGTCTGGGGTCCAGATAACACGAGGTCCAGATAGCACAAGATCTGATTCAAAACTCTACTATCTCTAAAATTTAAAATAGCACCACTGAGATATTTCAAAGGGAAAATGTAGTTCAATTTTAAATGGCAAAAGCTCCAGCTGGTTTGGGGAGAGACTTAAAATCCTTCCCATTTGGCCACTTTGGTGTTTCTTGTAAATGTCTCCTGTATTCAACTATGAACTCTTGCTGTTTTGAATTTGTATCTTCCATTTGTCATAATATGTACCAGTTACAGGGTTATCACAGCTCTTGTATTGTGTAAAATTGTGGGCACCCTGAGCAGAAGAGAATTTAATACGTGGAATACTTGACATTTTTGGTGACCTCTGGCCCTCTGGATGCCTTTGAGTGACTGCTTGACCTTTTCTGTTACCTCTGACCACATGAGTGACCTTTGAGCTCTGGATGACCTCTGACCTTTCAGCAACATTTTGAGCCCATTATGACCTTTCAGTGACCTTTGACCCTGAAAGACCATTTGTCCTTTTGCAATGAGCTGTGATGTCATCCCAGGATGACATCAGAACTTTGGGGATGACCTTTGATTCCTGAGTGACCTCTGATGTGTTTTTTATTAGGATTCTGTTAGCATGTCCAGCTCCCTCACCAGGGCTGGGCTGAGGTCTTGACTACAAGAACATTGCAAATGCTTAGAAGAGCCAGAAATGCTGTTTATCCTCCCAAAAATAGCTAAGAAAGCACAAGTGAGCAGTGACCAAACCGGTCTGGAATTGAAATCCAGCCTTGTACATTCTTTTTCTTCTCTCTCCACAGGCAAGCAACACAGAAGATGCAGAAAGAGAGAAGCTCACACTGCTAAGGTAGGGTGAAAGCATCCCTTATTTAACTGCTTCATGGAAACTTCCTATATCTCATGAGAAATTTGTGTACTATACTACCCTAATGAGTGATAATTGGTTTGTTGGAGATTTGCTGGAGGAACAACCTAAAGAGTGAAACTTCTCAAAGTCCTAATGCTGATGTGTACCAGCTCTAGACAGATAAATGCAGGCCATTGTCACCAGCTGACTCCCAAAAAAATGTGTTGTTGATTCCTAGGTGGGTGGTTTGTGGGGGTTTAATCTCAGTATTCCTCTAATGTTTTATTTTGCTTCTAAGTCCCTATATCATGGGTCGTGTTGGTATGACCTGAGTGGCCAGGAGGAGCTGCCTGGTGTCAGGAAGCATTTCCTGAGTTTGCGCTGGTGTGGAGTTGCACCAGTTGGCAGAGATACAATCAGGAAATATATCAATAACTGAAACCTGTTGCTGTGCCTCTGTCAGAAAGACTTGGCTTTTATGACATTTCTCTAAACAAGCAGCAGTGTGTTACGCCCCGAGACTAGATTTCCTTGCATCATTTCTCCTTCAGACTTGTCTGATTTACCACAAGGCCACGGCTTAACAAAATAATTTCTTATGAGGAATATTTTTACTCACAAAACTCTAGAGCCACAGTAATGTCTTCTACCCCATTTGCATTTTGGAGTAAAAGTACATGGACTAAGCTAAAAGCCACTGGAAAATCATAGTACACATTCCAGTCTTTAAGATATTGTGACTTTTGTTCAGAGACCAAGTTTATTGAATTCTACAATAAAGCAGCTGAGGAAAAATGTCATGGTTCAGAACAACTGCAGGTATTTCCCAGATATTTTGCACTGCCAGACACTGGTGAAGTATCCCACTTAATATTCTGTTTGCTTTGCCAGTAATGCAGCAGATTAATAAACCACATTAGGTAGGAAATAGCTTTTTGAGAGAAGTAGGAAAGATAATTCAAGGTTTTAGACAAAGCTATTGAAGCAGAAACAGGCTGGCATTTCCCAAAAGCTAATCAAATACTAGCAGAGCAATGAGGGAGTGTAACACATCATTTGTAAGTCAAAAGTCAAGGGAGAAGATTTTAAAAGATACTATAGAAAAATACTGCTTCCATTTACCAGCAGACAGTACCTCCCAAAGTCAAGCCTCTATCACCATAAAAATTACCGAGCCCTGTTGAAACAATCAGCTATTCTGTGAGGGGGGCATCTTCTAAATCACAGTGGTGGTTTAGGTCTGGTGGAGGACCTGCACATGCCCCTCACACACTGTTGGAGCTGAGACACAGTATCAGGTTCAGTAGATAATAGAAATTCTGGGTGTTTTACTTCTACGATTTTGATCATAGTCAAACAACTGGCAGTTGCTTTTTTCTGGTCACATTAAATTTCAGTTCTTCCTGCTTGCACTGTTGATACGTAATGGTTTGGATGTCCATCTGGGTTATAAAACAACTGAATTTCAGTAGCTGCTATGAAAGGAGGAAAAAAACCCCAAAATTGTATGTGTAAATGTATTTTATAAATGCTGGAGTATATCATCAGGGAGACAGTGAATGCTCAGCTTCAACTCTGCTGGAGCTAAGGCATTCTTCTCAGGGATTTAAGATCAAATCCCTTTGCATACAGAGTGGAATTAAAGCCAAATTTTCTGTCTTGAGTTAGTGCCATACATTTTGAATTTTAAAAAATTGTTTAATTCTCAAATATTTTTGGTGAATCCATGCGCTACGATTTTGTCTTCCTAACTGAAATTTCTGCAGAACCATAAGTTCTGTATCCTTGAGACATCCAGATTCACATTTCTCAGAGAACTTAATGTTCACTGGTGTGCTCTCTTTTACAACCAAGATCTGGTGAAGGTCAGCAAAAGGCATTTTTTTCCCCCAGGAAGTTAACTTGAATATGACATTCTTGAAAGCAATGCTTTATTATTTGTTTAAGAAGTACTGTCAAGTGGGCTAATCGCTGATGTGAACTTCCTCACTTGTTTGTATTCATTTCAACAAAACTAAGTAAATGCTGTTGGTAAATATTCACTCTGCAAGCCCTTAGGCCGGTCAATAAAGTGACCCCAGCTGTCTGTTACTGTCACTCTGCTGAAGTGAAAATGCACAGTAATTTGTTTCTAGCAAAACAGGATGAACCAATCACTTGGCCATTTAGTTTGAGGTAGTGTCTTGTCTGAGCAGAGAATGGAGCCCTTGAGTGAAGTGGGCTGACCTCCAGCAAGCAGGGGCATTATTTGCATTGAGCTCCACTGCTGGTCTAAAAAAATTATCCAGTGCCAAGGTCACTTCTGAGAACAGCTTTTAGATGTGACAGTCTGCTCCCCCAAAAGATGTGTACTGCACAAAGACCAAAGCCCATGGAATAAATGTGTGGGAGAGAGACCTGAAGCCTCAGTCTGCTGTGATGGGAATAAGTATTGCAATCAAGAAGCCGCTGGGTGTATTGTGATGCCTTCTGATTCTGGACCAAAATGTTCGTATTTGGTTGCCATAAAATCACCTTTTCCTTAAGTCTAAGCACAAGGAATTGCTGCCCAGTTTGTCAGTAAATACATCAGTAAAGAATGATGCTCTCAAGTGTATGTGATTGGGAAAGGACAGGAAGTCCTACTTTAGCTTTCCTAAATTGATGGCTAGTTCTGAACTGAGAGCAAAGCTAATTACCATGCACCTTCTTTCACATCCCTGACATGGAATATTCTTTGTTGTTTGGAATGCCTTTGTGCTGCTGCTTTTATAACACAAGTTTCAGAGCAAATAGGATGGTGCTTCCCTTTTTCTCTTACTTCAGTCATGTGCTCTTATATTCCAGAACTAAAACTTGTCCCAGTAATTTAACATTTACCAAATTCCTTTTATCATGGAAAAGTGAGGAAAACTCACTCTTTAAGACAGCAAGTTACAGACTTCTGTGACTTTAATTTTGTGTAACAGTTGTTGTCTTTCATTTGGTGTTACACCCTGTTAAAGAAAATCAGTAGGACACCACAAGACCTCTGTCAACTGATTTTCTGTTTTGTTCCACAGAGGCTTAAGATCATGGCATACAAATGTCTCATCTCAGGAATCTGATATACAGATGTGTGTTTGATAGATGTCTATCACTGTGCTTAGCAGGCAGTTTTAATCCCTATATTAAGTTAGTTTTTAAGGGCAAATGAAAGTGCTTGTCTTGGAGGAGATACTATTAGCATATACAGGAACCTTGAAATGCTGCAGGATATTCTTCTGTTGGAAAAAAAAAAATTAGGGCAGATTAATCCTGTTGGGCTTTAGTATTTGTTAATGTTTCAATGTCAAAGCCAGTTCTTAAATCTAATTAGATTTACCTGCTCTGCTGGCTAAATTTGAGGGTATCTGGAGACAGATCCCGTGTCGCTGTAACCAGGGCAGTGTCACCAGGCTGGCTGTGCACGCTGCTGAAGGCTGCTGTATCGAGCAGGCACAAACAGCACTGCTGTTGTTATGGGGAACTGGTCTTTAGTCCTGCCTGTTCCAATGCCAGTGCAATCCTGCTGCCTTTTGGGAAGAGGTGCAGAGTAACCAGAGCCCCTAGAGTATAAAATATTAGTGATACAAAGCTGACATACCTCGTCTCTTCTATCAAGGGTGTTTTGTCAGAAACTGCCTAGGGAAAAACAAATCAGCAGGTCCACCAAGACAAGCCTGAAATGGATGCAGTGTGTTTTGAAGGAAGGGATCACAAAGTTGATGTTTCATTTCCCTCCTTTGCTCTCCAGACACTCTTTTCGTAAAACATGCAAAGGCAATGGCAATTTGTAGTGAAGACCAAAGATGGCAAAAATGACAAGCAATGGCAAGTGTGTGATAAAGCTTTTCAGGATAGTTTTTCCTCTGGTCTGATATTCTGTCTTTTCACACTTTATATTTTAAACAGCTTTTTATTTTTTTCTCAAGTCAGAAAAGTTGACCAAGGTTTGGAAATCTGTGGTTACGCAGTAAGCTTGAGATGCTCATGCCTCCCTACAATGGCATTACTTTTAGGGTATTGCTTGTTTGTTTTATTTCAGTTTTTCTAATTTTTTTGGTCTTCTTGCATACAAAATATAGGAAATTAAAAATCTGGTTTTCAGATTTTTTCTTGGTAGTGAGGTCAATGATGAAGACTTATTAATCAATAAAAACTCTTGGCTTTGCTTTAGTCTCCCAAAACCACTTTTTGCATTATCTAGCTGAGAATTTTAGAGAAATTCACTGTTTTGTATGTTTGTCCACATGCACACTCATGTACACGGGATTACCTTGGTGTTAGCTGAACTGATGTAAAATTCTACGTGAAGCTTTCTTTCCTTTGGTTTTAAGAGTAGGTCACTTGGCTTTCTGCTTGATCTGAATTTAACCAAGGTAAACCTGGTTGAAGGGCAGTACATCCACATTATTTTGCACTAACTTGACTAAATCAGCTTAATGCTATTTGCCCCGGTGTGCCTGCACAGCCTTACTGCAGAGTGATGTGTAATGTGGTGTGATAGCACTGTGCTGGCTCCCTCACATCCATTTAGGATGACCTGTTTTCATCACTGTTACTGCTACTCCACTGCTTACATTGAGCTTTTGAAGTTTTGGGGCTTTGTTTGTTTGTATTTGTTGTGTGGTGGTTTTGTTTTTCCCTCAGTAATGTTTGTAACAGGATTTCTTTTTGTTTATGCAGTCAGGCTGGTGAAGAGAAAGCAAGTGCAGTCATTTTGGCACTGCCTGTGGGCATGGAGGGATAGATGCAGGCTAAGCAGACACAGTCACATCTCCTCTGAGAGAGCCTCATGAATGATTACAGGGAATGTGAGCCACTGTCCAGAGCCAGCTCAGCTCTGCTGTGTACTGATACAGGGAATTTTTCAAATGGTTTCAATGGGGATGCAGACAGAGATCATGGAACTACGCTTTCTAAGCAGGCATTGTGCCAAAGGTCAAGCTTTCATTTCTAAATTTTACTGTTACAAAGGATAGAAATTAGGAAAAAAAATTAGAAAGGAAAGTTTTTTGAGTATTTTTCAGCTAAAGAGAATAGTTTTCATCCAGTCTAGTAAAATAAAATCCAGTAACAAGTGTTACTGTGATGTGCAAAATCCTTAGAAAGTGTTGTTGGCAATCACTGTAAATTGCAGCTCAGTGGATTCTTTTCCAGCTTTGAGAGTTTGAGAGTAAAACTCTGCAGAAGTCTTAGGTTACCATACTTTAATCTGCAAGTATAATTCTCTGAATTTCCCCCATTTTCCCTTAACAGCAGTCATTAAAATTTGCTAACATCTCACATCTTTCTTCAGGGAGCATGACAGACTGAGGAAATAGCAGTTTTCCAGACTTTATGCCAAAGCAAAGTTTTACCTTAATTGCTGTCAAGCAGTTTGTTTCTCTCCCAGCTGTAAAGCAGGTGTCTGTATCTCAGTAGAACAGTGCCCTGGTAAATTGAATGAGGCAGGCACTAAAATATATCCCTGAGAGCTGAAACTGCTTTGAGCATCCTGAGTCATATCAGCTGTGTGGCTGGAGCTGAAGAAACAGAATTACAGAGACTGTTTTCTTATTGATTTCTTATGAAAATAGAATTTATGAAATTTAAGAATCTTGGGTAGTCTGTGTAAAAAGAGAAGTCAGTCCAGTTTACACCAGGGACTATTTTGAGCTAGAAAATTCATAATTTTTCCCAAGCCTGAGGTTGGGCTTGCTTTACTTCATGCAGTCTGTCTCTCCTATCAAACAGCAAGGTTTCATTGCTGGCATAGCTGTGCACCTGCCTAAACCAGTCTGGAATATCAGGGCTGCATCTCTGATCCAGGTGGTGATGTATCTTGACTGGGAACCGAGTAGAATCACCTTGAGCAGTAGATGCCTCAGGGGTGAGAGGTGTACAAAGCACCATGGAGAAGCATTCTGTAGTGTGGCTGTCCTTCAAGCAGGGTTCCTTCACCCAGTGTGTGAGAACCACTTATCACACTGAGCTGAGATTTGGTTTTATTGCCATTCTGCAGAATGCATGCCAGGCATCACTCAGTTCAGGATGCAAGCACAGCCTTTTGTACTAAAAGGTAACAAAGAATGATACAGAAATGGGTGATTTGGTCACTCACTTAGATAACAAAACTCACAATGCTTATGTGGTGGTCTAGGTCCAGTTCATTATACGATCATTTGCATATGCAAATTGCCCCAGGAGTGTAATGTTTAGTTTTATAATTGTCTAAGCTAACTTGAGATCATATTTTCATCCTCTTACCATGAAGTTATTATTTAACCTCATACTCTATTAGAGTTTTGGCTTGAATCTATTTGAACAATTAATTGTCAATGAAATAAGGATTTCTACTCATCTGTTCCTGGGGGCTCTTCATTACTCTGCTGCTCTGCCACCTTGTCAGAGTTTCAGTACCAGCTCAGAGTCCCTGTGAAACTTTGTGCATTTTTTAACATCGTGTGACATCAGTATAAAGCCAGGGGTTTTCCTAACTGGAGTTAATTGGTAACTCTCATTTGAGTGTTACTTTTGCCAAGTGTAACTGCTGATTGTATTTCTATTCAGAAATATTTTATGATGGCATGCAACTTGCTAAGATAAATTTGCATTTGCTCTTAGCTCTTGATAGTTCCTATGGGATAAAATTCTCCTCCAGAGAAACCATAAGCCAGTTATGTCAATGAGGGAAAAAATCCCAGAGAATGGGGTCAAGAAGCACGTTCCCAAGTTGGAGCCCTTGTGGAGGAGACTAGATTTCAAACATGTGTTAAATATACTTTAAATTACAGACTTGGATTCCTCTGGAACTTCAAATACCTTTGAGCCTTTTTTTATTCTAAATTATTCTTTCTTTTACTGTTGCTGAATCAAACAAAATCTGCCCGTGGTGTGAGAATTGCTAATTGGGCTTTTCAATTACCATAAAATTCGTCAGTGCTTTATGAAGTGTGTGGCTGTTGTGTGCTGTAGCGATAGTGTAATTAAAGCAGTTGCAAAATATATAAATAGCCAGCTCTTGCTGCATGTGCCATTGCTATGGGCTGTGTGTGGAGCAGCCTGGGCTCCAGGGAACGGGGTCATTCCGATGTTAATGGAAGCACATCATGCCAGCGTAAGCAGCTGTGGGAATGCAGCCTGGAACCAGGCTCTGCTTTTGGAGCTGCTCCTCAGCTGCGGAGGGAGTCAATGAGCAAATCGTTCTTCACACAGGGAGGGGATGAAAGAAAGTGTCTCAAGGCTAATTTTATTTGCTGCTGAAACAAAGTTAAAGAGCAGAACTCTTCAACTACTTGAATTCATTTTAGCTTTCTACCCTAACTTTAGCATTTTGCATTTTTCATGACTCAGACTGCATGGGAAAGATGGTGTGCAAAGATTTTTCCCTCAAATGAGAGCTGTCAATATGGAATATTTTAGGGTTTGTTTTTGTTTTTATGGTCAAATAGGATTTTATTTTGCTCTTTGTGTGATTTATTACTCTGAGCAATATTGAAGAGCTGTGTTGTCCATTGACTTTGTTGCTCTCCTGCAGATACATCTTTTAAAATGGCCTAGCCTGGGAAATAACAGATAATGAATTTTACAAACTCTTTTCTCAGAAGTGGCACTTAAAATCTGTGGTTTTCTTCTAGTGTGACATTAATGCTGTTTGTGGCACAGGAGGACTGTCAAGAGAATTTGAAAATTAGAAATATGAATCATCATAAAAACAGTGGTAGTGCTATTTTCTATGACTGCTGGTCTGTGATGTAACTCTGGATCAGATTTTGCTTTATTTCTGAGAGCAGAAATTCAGTGGGATGGGAAAGAGGTTCCCTGATCCTCCTTGATGATTTCTTTGATACCACAAGCCATCTAGCTGTTTAATTCCATTTAATTCTTTCGGGGTCATTTAGTAATTGAGAGTAATGGCACAAAATCCTCTCTGCACAGGATGATGAGAATGCCAGTTATTTATTGCAACGAGTTGCAAAACATTTCCAGAGAAGATGGACATGGCCAGAAAGGTGTTTCTGTTATTTTCCTCAGATTGCTAAAGAGGGGGTTATTAGGACAATAAATTAATTGCCAAGTTTCATGAAATATTCTGAACCTAGAGTTTGAAGGCACTTTTACAGCACTAGCAATATGCAAAGCCTCTGATTTTGCCTTATATTTTGTTAAATAATTAAAAATTTGCTCTAATATTTCAACTTCCCTGAATCCCCAGCATATGGGTTGGAAATGCTGCCTGTTTTGCTTTGGCTTTCTTGTGATCTGAAGATTCATTTATTGTTAACTTCAATGAAGTAACTCAATTAAGTTTTTGGCTCTTTATGAAGTAATGAAATAATTTTGGTGGCCAACAAAAATAATATTTGGCATTGCTTTTCATTGTACACAGTACGGAACATTTGTGATAAAATATTTCTGCGGTAATTAAAGGGATGAAGTCCATAAGGTTTTGGTATGATCAGTGGGGAATGTTATGAAGGCTCCCTCTAATTAACAGGGCAACATTTTGCTTTTACCACTCAGCTGGTTTGAAGGCAAAGCTTTTATTTAGCAGGGAAGGGTCAGAAAATTTTTGTTACTAAGTAAATGTCTCAGTAACCCTTCCCCACATGCCACAGGCTTATGCCTGGATGGAATAAGGGAAAGCATTAATAAAAGCCCAGACTGATGATGAGGAAGAAGGAATTCTTTCTTTCAATATGACCAGTGCATGGAATATTTTAAGTCTTTTAATATTTATGGTCAAATGTGGTTTGCATTTTATGTAGTCTGTAATTCTCAGAAACAGCTGTGAAACTTTTCTCACATATTGCCAATTTCATAAATTTATCAGAAACTGTGCCCTTAGATACCATCCAACATCTGAGTCCTGCCTGTGCCACTCCAACTGGAGCTGGTTGTCGTGTAAAGCCACACCAGCATAGACCTGTAATGGTGGATAAGAACATACTAAAATACCCTTTCCTGTTTGCTGGCAACAGAAGAAGATTTGGTTTTGATTTAGAAGTGCAATTTTGTGCACTGCTTGGATTCTGAAAATGTCAGTGCTCAGTGGCCTTTCCTTGAGGCACATGGCTCCTGAGGAGGGAAAGGTGGACTGCAGGCTCCAAAGTGGCACCTGAACACCAGTGGGCAAGGCAGACACATCCCTGGCAGGGCAGCTGTGGCTGAGGAAGGCTCTGGGCGTGGGGATGGTGCGTTCAGGGCCCTGGATCTGAAAGGGGTTCAGGCCTTGTGGCCAGGGCAGCCAAGGCATTCAGTTCTTGCACCTGGCTCAGACTGCTTCGTGTGTGAAGGGTGGCTGATGGACCTTGGTCCATCTGCAATTTGGTAGTTAAGGTTCTTGTTTTTCTCCACGACTGCTTGTTTCTTCCCCTGATATTCCGATGATTTCTGTGTGAAATACTGACCCTCATTTGCCACCACGTTTCCCAAAGAATGTTCCATTTTCATTCAGGGCTTCCCAAACCTTTGGCATTTTTGCACCATATACACCGCATGTATTTTTTTTCCAAGTAATATAGCAGTGTGGTGAGATAAGAATATCTCTCAAAACTGATGATTATTTACTTTCCATTTCCTATAGAAGGGGTTCACAAAGAACAACTTCCTAAAAAAAAAAACTTCACACTATAACTGCCATAAAAGTGAACTTTCTGAATTTCTGTTTTGGTTTTATTGTAATATGTTGAAATGGATATGTCAGCAGTGGCATTTTTCTTCCTAGATTTGGAGTCCAGTAGTTTTCCAGACAAATAGCATATTCCTGAGTTATTGACAAATTCATGCTGACCTGCTTCATACTGGCTAACTTTGCATGTCAGCTCTCATGTTCCTCTTGGCTGGCAAAAATGGCTCTCATTTGCTATTTCTATTTTCTATTATTTCTACTTCTTCTGACTTTCTCTGCAAAGCACAAAATCCAGTAGCCTCCAAGTGGGAGACTTTAAATATTAAAAGGAAAAGACAGCTGATTACATTCAATGCAGCCAAACATCCAATCATGCTGCTAAGATGCTTAAAATTAATTGTGATATCTAAGTCGTTTGACGATTTTGAGAAGTATTTTTATCTCTGAGAAGACTGATAAGTGGATAATTTATTGTTTTGTGAGCACAAATGGACAAATGCATTTCATATTTCTTATCTTGGCAGTTCTGTGAAGCAGAAAATACATGATTACAATCTTGTTGGGGTTTAGATTCAGTGTGAAAAACTCAAGGTGTCTTCAGAGAAAGCTCTGGAAAGTTTGCTGCTTATGCTTCTGACTTGTTCGTCCTAGAAATTACACTAAACTTGTTACAGAAAGGAAAATATCCTCACTGAAATTCAGATCCTAGGTTTATTTTTGCTGGCTCATGACTACATATTCTTTCTTCACAAAAAAAAATCTGAGAAAGAGTTTTAGTTAAGCCCTTACAACTGTCAGCTTTCATCCTTTACCATTTGCAGGTTAAAAATGCAATTTAGTGACACAGAATCTTATTAAAACTGCATGCTGCAGATGTTTTCTCATGGAGAAATCTTTCCAGTAAAATCCTCAATGTGCCAAAATATTGTTTTTTTTAATGCTTCTCCCTTAAAAAATCAAGTCAGTGACTCCTTCACCAGCTGTCCCGACGAGAATTAAATTGACAGAGGTTTTCAGAGCACTAGTCAGAATGCCCTTCTCTCCCCCAGTTGTGTTTTGAATTCTGTAGATTGTATTTCTTCTTAATTCTTTGATGCAGAAAGTTTACTACTTTTTTTCAAAATTACAATTTTGTGTAAAAAGTACTTCCATTTTTCTCAGCTGTTCAAACAACTGCATCCCTTCATAGTCCACAGCATCCTGTGGGAATGGCCTGCATCACAGTTTCCAGGTTTTCTTGCAGGTTTTATTTTAAAGGATTTGTTCAGATGAGCCAGGACTGCCCTAAAAGGGGGTAACAGAGTTTTAAATAAGCTGTATAGAATAAAAATGGTAAATTGGAAAATTTGCTGCAATGTTTTTTGAGAATATTTTAAGCTTTCAGTCTGGTCATATCTAAGCACCTAGGAAGACCCTGGAAGATTTTACCAGGCTTGTAAAAGTGTAAGGTGGCTCTGCTGGGAAAGCAGATGGTACAGGAACACAGTGGGTGGACTCCTGGGTAATATCCACCCAAAGCACACAGCCCCGGGTGTCACGGAGCTCCAGGGAAAACACAGCAGGGTTTTGCAGTGATACTGAGAGATCTTTTTGGGCTGCCAGGTAAGGGGAAAGTTTACACCTCGCTCCTGCCAGGGCTGAGATGAGGTCAAAGAAAGGCTGCAGGAGCCGGAGGTGCATCAAATTTATGGGTCCTCTGAGCACACAAGCTCCAGGATGGGAAGAGGTACCCTTGTCCTGCAATTTAATATGTGATGGACAACTTGTTTAGTCTCCCTTCAGTGGAGCTGAAAGGTGTGAGGCAGGTTAATGAAAATATTATGAAGTGGTCACCAAGAAAATATGAGTTTCTTACCACTTCATTCTCCCTCTTTGAATTAGATTCATCCGTCCGTTTCAGTCTTTTTCCAATGAGTTTGCTCAGATTGATGAAAAAACAAGCTTCATTTTAAAATACACCTTGAAAGCAACAAGGTGTGAAACGTTTTTTTATTATGTATTTATAGAGTGCATCCATGACTTGATTTACATGAGATTTTTGTTCTAAAGGTTTCTGTCCTAGTGTCTACTTTGCTGCTGTGTGGTAACTGGAACTGCTGTGAAATGAAGGGGAAAGGGCGGTTTAGGATTAGTGCAGCTGTAGAGACCCACGTAAGTTATAAAAATCAACTAAGAAGCTGATTAAATACTGAGAAAAGGAGCCCATGCTGAGCTCTGGCCTCACTACAGCGAAGTAAGAAGTGCCTGTGGTTGTGTCAACCAGTTTAAATTTAACTTTATCTGCACACTGCATTAGAGTTGCTGCAGTAACCACAGCAGATGTGGTTGCAAGTTTGCAGGAGAGGTATGCTAGAAATACCTAGAAGCAGCCAAATTATAAACCTTTATGTTTATTTTTTGTGCTTTTTCAGTAAAAATTGACTTTTTGTGTCAGTCTACAAATATTTTCATATTAATTGAGTGAAAAGTCGAACACGTACCAGTAACATAATTTTCTCTGCTTCACAATGCTAATATTAAATTTCAAAGCAGTACTCTGACAGCACTTGAGAGGGTGGTAAACCTTCTTTTTGAGAAAGCTAATTTACTTATATGTTGTTTATATTGTTAGCAGCAGTCTCTCCCTCTTCAATATTAAATTGGCCAAATTATATTGGCTCTTTATTGCCCTGTCACTAGACTCAGATATTCATCTTTATCTCAAAGCAAGTACTCATGTGAATATCCATGCCTAGATAAATATATTTTTATGAGAAGGTTGCAATTTTTGCTTAATTTTAGGTGGACATTTGAGACATTTGTTGCCCAGGCTGTTCTTTGTCATCTGAGATGCTACTGGAATACCCCTGATGCCCATCTTACCTGCCTGGTCAGCACAGGCACCTGAGCTGGTCACTGACTGCTGCTTTTCTCCCTCTGTGCTTCAAACAAGGATGTTCAGGGAAATTTAAATTTCTCACGAGGAAATGGCATTTTTGTTGCTCAATAGCCAGATATTTCAAAATTCTACTAAATCTTTGTTTTTGACTGCAGTGGAGCTCTGGGCTCTTTCTAAAGTCTCCCTTTCATATCCTGACACAGAGCACAGGGATAGATTTATCCACCTGTGTCTACCTCAGACTTCTCTTTTTGTGTGTTCTTAATGTTGTTACATCTTGCTGGTCAGGACAAAAATAATTTTTTTGGCAGAGATTCTTTCTTGTCTTCCTGCTAACAAGGAAGTGGCTGTTTTACTGGGGAGGGAGACATTTTTGTTGTCTTTTTTGACTAACTGGAGAGATGATATCGACATTTCTGAGTACTGATCAGTTCTGGCATTTGTTATACTATTGTTCCTTATGTTAAATACTGGTATTTAGGCATATGTCAATACCTTCAGTTTATTTGCAGCTTTTTCTTGTGTATGTTAGGATGGAGATAAACAATTTCTTTTAAGGCTTCACTAAAAGCTGAAATATTAAGTGTTCAAACCGTGTTTTACTGTAGCATCTTTTCTAATGCTGTTAATTTTGCTGTGGTTAGCTGAAGTACAAATTCCATTACAAACAACAGCAAAGAGTCTCTCTGTATGGTTCCAACCTCAAGGAGTTCAAAACCTCCTGATAGTTTCTAAAGTGATGTCTAAAACTAAGGCAATAGAACAGGTTCTCATTAAAAAAGTGGGAACATACATAGCACAGTGGGGCAGGAATGCCTGATACAGGAGTCTGTCAATTGTAGGCTGTTAAATTTCTCTTGATACCAAAAGGTGCCCAAAGTCACTAAATTGATGAGAATCATCTCAGTACCATGAGGCCACACACTCAGAAGGTAAGTGCCCCTCCCTGGGCCAGGCTGGTGAGTGGCAATGATTGACCTGTGAACATTATTCTCTGACTTCCTGCCAATGCAATTTTGAGAAATATTTAGTACATGCTATCAATTATTGTATTTCTGTCTTACTTTAAAAGGAAATACAGAGGCAAACTTAATTTAGCCTATGAATTGCCCGAGACAAGCAGTGAAAATGATATCCCAGCTTGCAAATAAATAAATAGAAAACAGGAGGCTGAAGCCACAGGGATTGTCAGCACCAACAGATGAGCCTGCATAGAGGGATCCAAAAACCCATGGTTAGCTGTGGGCTGCTTTGCTGAAAGGTTGAAGTACTGAAGATGCATTGGTTGGGGTACTTGCAGTGAGATATTCCACAGAATTCAGAGGAGCTTCCTGTGTCCAT
>VYXC01009026.1:0-14529 GCA_013397175.1 Platysteira castanea
ATTTTTATAAGTCAGTTTGTTGTCTCCAGTAGTATGCAGTAAAACCAGGCAATATGTGTATTTCCAGGTATAGAAAGAATTTTTCAGAACCTGTTACTGCAGTTAGCTTGAAGTTACTGAAAGCTTTCATTATGTGCATAATGTGATTTTGGTGATAATATTTTTTAAAGTGTCCATGATGAAACTAGTGTGACATGGTAATTCAATAGCTGATCTGTGTCTGAAAACATACTCTTTCCTACATTTTGATCTTAATGGAAATTTGTGGTTGACTCATTCCAAGGCTTGGATGCATGTAAATGAAAGTTAGTTTGGAAGCCTTGGAGTCAGAATAAGTGACACATAAATTTATAAGCAGTAGTAAAATTTAGAGGTGTTTTTAAACCTGCCACTTGAAATATTTGACCACATTCAGATAGGGGTTTACTTAAGGAAATCTACAGTGCCTCACCAAAAACTACACATATGTTATGGATGCATTATGGATGCATAAATAGACAGTCGACCATAATTAGATGCCAAGAAAAGAGTCTGAAGGTACAGCTGAAGGTCATAAGTTGGGAAGACAGATATACAAGAAGTCATGTAAGAAGTAGTGGCTTGTTAGTCATCAGTTGTTTAAGATGGAAGTATGACTTTCTGCGCTTGGAGGATAAACATGCACGGTGCTTTTTTTCCCAGAAGATGCTCCTACCCCTCTATAAACAGCTAGAGCCAGCAGGCTCTCCTTTTTTGTTTATTATTTTTTCTTTTAAACCTTTAGGCACCACTCTCAGCTTGAAGGAGGAAGGATTCCTGTCTATGCAGTTACTTTTCAAGAGCCTGAGAATGATCCTCGCAATTGTTGCTACTTGTGGGCTGTTCAGTCTACACAGCAAAGGTGAATAAAATCTTGTCTTAAGTCACTGATCTTTTTTTTTTAATACTTGTTCACATTCAGTTGATATCTGTGTATTCATTCTGTTTATTTAACTGTACAGGAGGTGAAAAGTATTAAGCTTACAGTGCAGTTTTTTTCAGGATTTTACATTTGTAAAGAGGGGTCGACTCATTCGTACCCTGTGAAAGAAGGCAAAGGAACAGTAGCTATATTTTTGTGCTTACAGTCTTTAGTGATTTCCCTTGTTTCTTGATGACTGCTTCAAGATTTGTTTGGTATTCCCACCATGATATGCAATGCCATTTAAAGTGGTTTAGGCTGCAGATGCAGAACAGTAAACATCATCAGCAAGCTACTTAATCAGCCCAGCTGTACATAGAGTGGCAGCCTTCTTAAGTTTGACTTTTAAGTAGTTTTCCTGGAGAATGCTTTACTGTTTCGAGCTATTTCCAGCAATTCAGCAATTTTTTTCTCCATACTGCATATTGAAGCTTTCCAGTGGTACAGTTAGCATTTGCCCCTGAAGCTGTTAGTGTAAAATTTTCCTGCTTTGTGTTTTCCTGGCTAAATGTGACCAATTATCATGTTTTGGGAAGCAGTGTTTCTCTTTTCAGCAAGAGCATGCTCTTAAGTAAGTTTCAGCCTAGATCTAATAAAATGATAATGAGGATTGTAAAGCAGCTTTGTAATCACTTTTCCTCATTTATACCTTTTTCAGTGAAGGTGATGTTGTGAGTTTACATCTGTTGCAGTTGGCATTTGGTGACAGGAAACACCTGGCATCAGGACAAGTCATGTTTGAGGTAAGACAGGCCTGTATGTCAGAGATGAAAATAGTAATTTTGTCTGAGTATCAGTTAAGGTGACCAGGTTAATATTTACCATGAAAGATCAGTGACACAAAGAAAAAAGTCTTTTGATGATTCTTCTTAGGCATTCTTTTGTCCATACTTTTCAAAATAAGTCATAGAGTCATAGAATGGTTTTGGTTGGAAGACCTTAAATATCAGCTAATTCCAACCCCTTGCCATAGGTATGGATGCCACCCACTAGATCAGTTCACTCAGGGCCCCATCCACCCTGACCTTGAACACTTCCAGGAATGGGACATCTATAGCATCTTCGGGCAGCCAGATCCTCACCACCCTCACAGTAAAAAATTTCTGCCTGACATCTAATCTAAATCTCTCCTATTTTAGTTGAAAGCCCCTTCTTCTTTGTCCTATCACTATCTGCCCTTGTAAAATGTCAGTCTCTCAGTTTTTTATAAGCTCCCTTTCCATGCTGAAAGGCTGCACTCAGGTTTCCCAGGATGAGGTTGGACTTCTGGGCTGTGAGTGCATATTGCTTCTTGTCCACCAGAACCCCCAAGTCCTTGGCAGGACTGTTCTCAGTCACTTCTCCTGTTCTGTAGTCGTGTCTGGGATTGCCCTGTTCCAGGTGCAGCACCTTGCACTTGGACTTGGAGACCTTCATGTCACAAGATTCCCATGGGCCCACCTCTCAGGCTTGTTGAGGTCTACCTGAATGACATCCCACCTTCTGGTTAGCCAGCTGCTTTTTTCAGCTTTGTGTCATCTGCAGACTTGCTTAAGGTGCACTTGATCTCACTGTGTCAATGATGAAGATATTGCAGTGCACTGGTCCCCACACAGATTTCTGAGGGACACCCCTCAACATTGGCCTATGCCTGGAGATAGAGTTGTTTCCTACAACTCCTTGGCTTGGTCCATCCAACCGATTCCTTATCCACTGACTAGTCCACCCTTCAAATCTGTCTCTCTTCAGTTTAGAGATGGTGATGTCCTGTGGGATTTTGTCGAAGACCTTTTAGAAGTCTAGGTAGGTGACTTGGTCAGTCATCGCAGACACATCATCTCAGACGATGACCAGACTGGTCAGACACAATCTGTCCTTACTGAAGCCATAGAATTTTATACTGCGGTGTCATGTGTTACATCTAGATTCATCTGCGAAGAGCCCCTATACATTCAATTCCTGAAGAGGAAGTGGCTGTTACAAATGAAATTACTCAATTTAAACATCACATGAATGGCATATAGGAAGAGAAGACAGGGCTTTGAATAGCTTTGTGTTACCAAACTGTAGATTTGAGGAAGCTTCTGTCTGTCTCCCTTTCTTAAAATATGGTCATGTATATGTCTTTATACGTTTCTGATCTCTATTTTATAATCTTGTTTTTCTTTTAAGCTCTGTCAGCCTGACTTCAAATACACCTACAAAAATACCTACAATGGCTCTTCAGTCTTGATTCTGAAACTCAATAGTTTTAAGGATGATTTTTTTTTTGCTTTTTGGCTGGGTTGTCTCTGAAATCTACTCTTAAAGCCAGCAAAAGATGTAAATGCAATGTAAGGTGGTAT
Source organism: Platysteira castanea (assembly GCA_013397175.1). NCBI lineage: Eukaryota > Metazoa > Chordata > Aves > Passeriformes > Platysteira > Platysteira castanea. The sequence goes on from VYXC01009026.1 coordinate 3,265, forward strand.
GATTTGGTCAGAAGAGTCTCTGTAAATTTTTAGAACTGGTTCCAGAGATGCTGTGGTATAGAAAAGATAAAATATAGAAGAGGTATCGTTAGGTCTCAGATATCTAACAGTGATGGGAGGCACCTGTATAAAGTTTAATTCCATTCAGCAGTATGCACGAAACTCTTCCAATATATTTTTGATGGGAAAGTAATCTTAATTCAGAGTAAGTCTTTCCTCCTTTTTGGCACTTGCTCTTGCATGTTCTCAGTAGTACAAAATGAAGTTTAAGTAATCCTTGGACTGTGGTTCAAAGACTTTTTTATAGGGACTTCGAGTTTTGCAATTTTTGAAGTAGTTTAAATTTTGTTCTTTTTTCCTTTTATCTTTAAGAAAGGGCCTTCCTCATTTGGAAGTGTTGCTTTTGAACAGATAAAGGTTAGATGTTTGGAGAAGGTGGTGTTTCTTTAAAATCTATCCTCTGTCATGGTGATGAAGTAGAAATACCTTCAAGTGGTTCTGAATACCTTCAAGTGGTGTCTGAATACGCATGTCTTATCTTATGCAGGTTTTTAATGACAAAAATACATAATGCTCTAGAAAAACAGAGCACCCTGTTTGTGTGGGAGTTTTTTGTGTGTGTGGTTTTGTTTTTTAAAGGGCTTTCATTGCAGTTCACTCCTGCATCTTGTGCTCTCAGCACTTTGGCAGGTTGATAGGAGAAAGTTTCTTCAATATTCTCAAGATTTGCTTTTGAATTTCTGTTTTGTTTTACCCTCTTCTAAAAGTTATTTTGAGCTACAGTGTTAGCAGTGACAAAGACAGTACCTTTTCCTGTGTGCTGCATTAGGAAAAAACCAATTGTCTCTATTTCTCTCGTGGCTACTACTTTTTCTGTGTGAACAATTTAATGTTAAAATGTGGGACCTTTAACTATTTGGTGGTTATTTGTCTTGGTTGTCTTAGTTTTCTGAACGAGATGTGACAAATGTCAGTCTGTACGTCAGAGGGTTGAAATATTTAATCAGCCTTTAAAAATGGATCTACTAGAAATTCCAGTTGACACTCTTGAAAATAAAAATACACAAAGCGATTAAAAAATGGTATTGTGTTTGTGACCTGGAAAACCTGTGGTGTAGTAAAAGTAAGACTTGGAACCCTCTACAGACTATACAGCCAGTAGTACATTCACAGATTTATCAATGGTGTCAGGCACCATTCCCTGGATCTGAGATCTTTTACTCCTCTGTGGTTTCTGCTTCCCTGTGATGAGTGTGTTGAAAGATTGCAACATGAACGACTCTTAGAAGGCTGCTGAAGAGAGCTGAACATCTGCACCCTCTGAGGAAGAAAGACAGGTTCTTCAGCTGGCTTCCAGATAAACCACTTGCATGTGTAGTTTCATGCTGAGATCTGAGAGTATATACTGCCAAAACCCCTCCCAAAACAATTCTTAATCCCTCCCCAAAGGATGCATCAGGACAGGATCTGTGCTCTCTGGTAGACACTTAAGTCTCGGAATACTTCTTGTGGTCACAGATTGGTCAGAATGACATGATGGCTCTCTGCCTATATGACTGAATCAAACTTCTTGTTGGTCTTCAGTGACATAAAATTTAAGAGTTGTCCCATTTGCCAGGCCAAGCTTGAGTAAATGAGGAGAAATTAATCTACTGCTGCTCTTTGTTCACTGAGTAGAAGTCACAGGAGCTTAAAACACTTGTCTACTTACATAAGTGCTTTATGTCCCAGGAATCAGACTTGAGGCCATGAAACCATGCTTCTTTGACTTTGTATCATGGTAAAAGCCACAAATGGAGCTTTTGGAAAACATGGCACCATGTTTTTATAACCTATCAAACTTCTGTCCCCATTGCCTTCAAGGCTGGTTTAAATCTGCTCAAATAAGAAAACTGAAAGTTACACTGAAATTAAGCTTTCAAAGACCTTTTTTGTATCATCTCAGCAGGTGCTGTATCTTGTGGGTTAGTTCATGGTCATGGAGCACATCCTTAATTTGTCCTACACAAGGTTTGTGTACAGTCTCTACGTTCATATCAGAGTCTGACCAGTTCAACTCCGTTGAAAACTGTCCCATTTAACTGGTCTGTAACATCATTACTTAATACCTTCAGTGCACTAGAGTGCCTTAACTTAGATTTGCCCCAGTGTGGAAAATTTAAATATGTGACTTGGGTTAGGAAATTGTTTTCAGTAGGAACTATTTGGTATTATTTTCTCCTTCCCCTCTGCACCAACTTTGTGTGCAAGTGGCTCTTCATCTATGAATGAAAGCTGAAATTTCTAGTCATTAAAATTAATGCTGGACATGTTTATAGAATTTTCATGCTTTATCTTGAGGGACTGTCCTTTGGAACGGTGAAATTCTTGTTCAGGACATCATCTCTTTTAAAATTGGTTTTAGTGATTAGTTATCCTACAGTGAAGATGAGGTTCTTTGCTTAGGCTTCATGTTGGTTTTTCAAGGAGATGGTTTGGATTTTTCTTGTCTACCCTGCATATATCTGTTAGTTCCAAAATTCCTGAATAAGATAGTGTGGACTGTGCATGACTCAGAGCAAAGTTTTGCTAAGGAATTGCTAGTTTTTGAAAATGTGCAAAGCCTTTTCAGCCAAACTGATCTGTTCCAGTTTGACACTTAATTCTCTTGAGTGTCAGATGTTTTTATTTGCTGTCAGAAATAAGTCCGTTGGAAATAAACAGTACAATATGCATGTTATATTAGATATATACATTCTTTCATAGTAGTTCTAATGAAAATTACCTTCTTTTTAATTTTTTTTTTCCCACACAGGGTTTGGAATACTGTGATGAAAGGTACAGTTTAGACCTCACTGGTGGAATCTTTCCCTTGAGAGGGCAGACCAGCAATACTAAATTACTCAGCTGTCAGACCATAGAAAAATTTCGCAACCATGCTGACAGAGAGGATAGCGTTAATGAAGGTTTGTTCTGATGTCCCTGTTTGGTTATTCTAAACTACATGGTTTGGGAATCTAAGTAATGAATGCCGTTCTATACCCACAGTCTTAAAGTCTTAAATATTCGTCTAGCTGACCTTGTTGGGCTTATTGAAAAAGAATTGCTTGCTTAAGTTATGTGGGACTTTTTTTATCCCTCTGAACATCATTGTTTAAGGGGAAAAAAAAGTTTTATTTTATGTTTGCTGAGATGCTAGAGCAGTGTATGGGGTCATCTGTAAAATGCTGGTCAGTCAGTTTGTTCTGCCAGTTGTCTTCACTGGACAGTAAGATCATTCTGAATATTGCTTAGGAGTGTTACCTGATTTTTTTTTTCCCTATCAAACATATGGCTGCATCCATTTAGCACCTGGTGACTATTGGTGTTCCCCAGGGCTCAGTATTGGAGTAGGGTCTACTTCATACCTTTTTTGATGATCTGGATGAACAACTTGATTAGCTAAGAATTGTGTGTTTGGTTTGGCTTAGAATGGATACCATTTAAACAAGAAAGAGGCAGTATGACTAAAACGTATCACATGGATGTTTGCTATTCTGTATATTGTTTTTATCATTCTTAATAAAAGTGTGTTTCGTGAGTGAAATAACAGAATTAAACCAAAATACAAAGTGATGGTTTAAAAACAGCAAATCTCATATTTTCTACAGTAAGAAACATTGTCTTGTCTTTGGCAGTAATCTCTCCTGACACCAGTGTATCAATCTTCAGTTGGCAAGTGAATACCTATGGTCAGGGAAAACCATCTACTTACTTGGGTGTGTTTGACATCAATCGCTGGTATCATGCTCAGATGCCAGACTCACTGAGGTAGGCTTTAATTAAGTTGCTTTCAATATCCCTACAGAGATGAATTGAAAGTCACCGTTGAGCTTATGCACTTGGTTTCTTTCAGGCCAGAAGAATTCCTTCATGATTGTCCCTATTTTGCACTGTGGTCGCTGGATCCTGTAATAAGCGTGACTTCTCCAAACCTCATTTTGGATATTCTGGTACACGAGCGTAGTCTAAGTCGCGGGGTTCCTCCTTCTTATCCACCACCTGAACAGTTTTTCAATCCAAGCACCTATAATTTTGGTAGGTATTTCACTGCTTTTCATTTGAATAGTGACAAGCTTCAGTTGAGGTCAAATGCCACTTAGTGGTTCTCTTTCTTGTTCATTGTTTGTCACACAAAAACCAAACAAAAAAGCCCCACAAACCTTCTCAAACCTGGTTACCTGTCCTGGCAAGGTATTTACTCCTGTGCAACGTATCTGACAGGCTGCTGAGTTGTGGGTTTTGGGGCTTCTGTAACATAGCCTGGGAAGGGGTGATGGTCCTGAAATGAAATGGCTTTGAGCTGAGGCCCAAAGCACAGCACGTGGATAGCACTTGAGCTGAGTTTCTACAGACAGACAGTAACTACTTTATAAAGCAAGTTTGTAAGTGATCTGCTGAAGGGAAGGGGTGCTCGAGGTTTGTCTTTCCAGATAGCACTATTTCAAAAGCATAAAGTGGTGGTGAGGTAACGATGTCTGTCAAACATTCCTTGTTTCTGCAGATGTTACGTGCTTGCTCAACTCGGGAGTTGTTCACATGACTTGCACCGGCTTCCAGAAGGAGGTGACTTTTTTACTGTATCTCTGTTGAGACTGTCAAGAGATGAACCTTTTCTAACTTTCCTCTTGCAGTGCTTTGAGTGTGAGATGCTCACACTGATGCTCACACTGCCAGTCCATCCAGACGCAGGACTGCAGTCACATCCTGCCAGTTTCGTGCAAATGGTGCTGTTGTAGGGAGGCACGAGCAGGGGCTGAATGGCTAGAAAGGAATGCAGCATTGCTGTAGTAGGAAGAAAAGGAATGTGGTGGAAGTTGGGGAAAGCACTTTGTGCCATCTGCACAGTGTGGAGTTAGGGTTTTGAGTTCTGATGAATTTGAGAACAGAGGACAGCATGGAGAAAGGGAAAAGTTATTTAACTGTTTAAAAAGAAATGCATGTTTTTCTCCCAACCTTGGCCAAATTACAACTTCATAGCCACTGCACAGGTTGTGACAAGTCCTTTTGAGTTAAATTCCAGCTCACTAAATATTGCTAGAGGATTCTGCTTCTGCACAAACAAGCACAGAAGTGTGATTTAAAGTTGTGTGTTAGTTTTAACTTCTACAGAATGTAATTTGTGTCAATTTTCAGGGAAAAGCAAGGCCTGTATATTGACAGAGAAGCTGGAAAATACTTCCTTTTCTTCAGCATTGCAAGAGTTTTTTCTTCAAAGGATGTTTTTTCCGAAACTGGAACTGTTAGTGTGCTGCTGTCTTTAAGACTCTACAAAGGAATGCTTACCAAAATTGCTAACCTAAAGCCTGCTGCTACTAGTGCAGCTTTTTGACTGTCTCAGTGATCCAGAACATTAGTAATTGAATGCTGTCTTAATCTGTGTGTTTTGATGTTTCAGACCCTGAAGTTTTTGAAGAAATCTGGTCCTTTAATAAGTGAAGCCATTCGTGACAGCTACACTCGGTGTCTTGTAGCTGGCTTGCTGTCTCCAAGACTGGTTGATGTCCAGCCATCCAGTTTGAGTCAGGTGAGTGTACACTGGGGAGTCCAGGGGGAAATACATCCATCTTGTCTGAAGGCTGTAGAGGCTAAAAGACCGTGATTTTTGGTTGCGAGTTGCACTGACAGGCAGGTTTTGACATTAGTTAGCAGAAGTAATAATATTCTTAGATCCAACCTTCTGACTGCGAACAGCCTACGAGGTCTGTCTTCAGTGGCACGTGTGTTAATTGCATGCCTCAGGTATGCACAAGGAAGCACGCAGTCAGTGCTCGGCGCGTGCATCAGAAAGCAGCTTTCCCTGGGAACAGCCTTCATCCTCTTCATGCCCTCCGCGTCTCAGAGCCTGGGGTGCACTGCAGTAGGTGGCAGTGGAGTGGCCTCCCTCAGATGTGCGCTATTGCAAACACCAGGTTCCTGCACTAGACATTATTTGCTTTCAAGGAAATGCTGACCAATTACAGTCGTCAGCTCTGCCTGACAAGTTCATCGCCACTTCCCCTCATCTTCCCTTCATCAGTAGGCTTCTCTGCACCCTCTCAAAACTGATCTTCACGTCTGTAGCCCTTGCCTTGAGCTGTGGTAGCTCGATTTCCATCTCTTAGACTGCCCTCTTGCTGCAACAGCTGCATCACCTGTATCGCTCAACACTGCTACATCTTGTCTGCCACCACAGTGGCTTCACACCCCTCTCTCGTGGGTTTTCCATTTGAGGTGCAACAAACTGTCTCATCTGAAGAGTTTCCTGAAAGAAAGAGCCTTTGTGATGAACAACCCATCTTTCTCCAGGCAAGGTCAAAGCTAAAAGGTTGGATGGTCACCATGGAGTGCAGCAGTAAGCATTAGGAAGGGGAGAGCAGTTTTCCCCCTGCCTTCATCTTCCTGTCTTTGGGATTCTTCACCAGACTGTGAAAATGTGTTAAGGAAAATAACACTTCTGCATAATGTGGTAGCTAAAAGAAATTTGGCAAGCTGACCCAGCCCATAGAATGCTTATTTTGCAAGCCTGATGTACATTCTGATTAGATGTTCTGATGTCGACTCTGCTGTGAAATTACTTGGGAAAGGAAGAAATTTTATGATCACTTTTGCTGAATTGTGACTATATTGTTCAGAGACTGCAATGAGCAGGGATTGCTTTTGAATACTAGAAAGAAAAATTTCAGAATTAGGGTCAAGAAGCTTGGAATTTTGTTTGGTACCCTAAGTGGTATTTGGCATGTTTTCTTGCCTGAAATGCATTTTCAGAAAATGGTGGAAATATGCTATATGTCTCCTAAAATGTAGAAATAGCTCTTAAATGTAATGATTTTACTTAGAAGGCAAAATTTTTGATTTGTTTAAAAAAAAATAGAGGGAAGAAAAAAAGAAAAATTGTATACAGGATCATTTCACCTGAAAAAAATGTCTGAACACCAGCTGAAATAAGCTACTACATTCTTGCCCATGTGTGTGCATGCCTGTGCATTATCCTTCTCAAGGATTGCCATGGCATTAGAATACAGAATATGAACAGCCTGAAATTTCAGCCTATTAGCACTGAAATGTTTCACTTCTTTATGGTACCTTAACAAATTGTAACTTAATGTTTTGGCTGTCAAAGCTGCTTCGTGTCCTGCTGGTCTCAGGAGCTGCTTGGCCTCGGCTTCACTGTTTCCATGCAAACGCAGTCGTGTTTGCTCTGTGCCCTTCATGTGCTCCTGATGGCAAAGGGTGTGCACAAAGTGCATAATGGGTATCAGCAGAGGATGTTACTGCAAATAGTTAATTGGGGCTCAGTAAATGGAGACTGAAACCCCGAGGCACAGAAACAGAGATTAGAACTAGCCTGTGTGAAGCTGAAATGTCAGAGGAAAACTTTCCCGTGTTCCTCAAACCAACAACCAGTCCAGCCTGTGGCTAGAATTAAGAAAGAATCAAGAATGTGGGAATTAGTTGTGTTTGCCCCCATGGACTTTGTGCCATCTGAATGAGTATCCAGTTAGAAACAAACACTTCTGTCGATGGCTCAGGTAGGAAAAGTCTGTGAGGTTGTGATTTGCTTTTGTCTGTTGTGTTTAGGAGGAGCAGTTAGAAGCGGTGTTGTCAGCTGCTGTGCAGACAGGTTCTTTGGAACTTCTGACGGGATGCATTAAACACTGGACTTCGGAAGGTAATGCTGCTTACAGTGTTCTTCTGTTCTGTGTGTTTTGGTGAGAAATTGTGGCTTCATGTCTTTTTTGTTTTCTCTTTCTAAAGAGCAGCCAAGTTCTGCTGTAAATTTACGATTTGTTCTTGAGTGGACGTGGAGCAAAGTGATCTGTACAAAAGATGAACTGGACCAAATATGTGAGTAGTGGTGTAGTCGTTTCTGAAACCTCAGGTCATTCTTTGTAAAGGATCTTGTTCAGTAATCTGCCAGTAGACGGTACTGGTTCTTTCAGTGGTTCTTTAAGTCTTGTGTGGTTGTTTAAGTGTCCTTTGGAAGGCTGCAGTTGCTCTGCTGACTGCTGATTGAATGTTGATCCTTGCCAAGGTGTTCCGCTGTTTGACGGCTCCTGCAACTTCATTGACCCCCAGACACTACAGTCCCTGCAGCACTGCCAGCTGCTTCTGAGCAACCTCAGCACAGTCCTGAACTGTTTCCTAACAGAAGCCCGAGAGCTTACTGAGAAAGGTTGGTGAAAGCACTGCTAAGCCTTTGGTCTGTTTGTTAAGATTTGGAGGGACGCTTGGCTTGTGACTGTGGAGGCAGGAGCTACTGCTGTTTTGGATGGTTGGGAGAGGGTCAGATGGAGCTGGGAGGAGAAGTTTAAATCTGCAAAGTTGGGACTATGATTTAAGATGCTTTGAGTTCAGGGGAGCAGCTTGTTGTGGAGTTCATTAGGCTGGCTAGGGGAGGCTACCTTGGTTCAGCACTGAGCTGAGTAAGCACCTGGGTGGCAATTCCAGCAACTGAGTGTGGCAATGCTGAGAAGTGTTCCTAATTCTTAGCTAGCAATCGATGGTTGTGTGCAAATGGAAAGGAAGCTGAAATGAGTAACGTGTAAAGCAAGTTGCTTGACTTATTTTGGCTTCTGATTTTATGAATTGTTGTTGGCATATTGAGGGCGAAAGAAGACTCTCCCTTTGCTAAAGTAAAAATCTCTGCTACATGGAAAACAAATGTCTTCTTCCTCAGTAAATCTACTACATAAGGCTTTTTTTTTTAAAATTTTAATCTTTAGCGAGTCTGTTTCTTTGTAGTGATTGGTTTCTTTTGGGGGTGGGCAAATGGTGGGGTTTTTCTTCAAGTTCAGAAGTGATCAAGGGGGACAACTGCAAGTAAAAAGACTTCCACCATGGTTTATTATACTTTCTATTTGTCCTGCTGAAGGGAGTTTTATCAAAAGGAGAGGAATTGCAGTACTGAAATCATCTTTTGCCTTTTTTTCAGGTTTTTCAGACTTGACAAACAAGCAGGTGGTAACCAGCCTCATTTCTTTGTATGCACAAGTGGTGATCTGGTTCTGTCGATCCAGTCTCCTTCCCGAGGGTTTAGGTAAGCAGAACCTGTAGTACCAGAACACTTGTTTTGAGAGTAAAAGCAGCACCTGCATGTTTTGAACCTTTTGTGTATTGCTGGAGGTGAAAATACACCTTGGAAGTGCTCTTAATTTAGACACCTTATAAATTCCATTGTCAGCCTTAACTGTCTTACAGGTACTCCCATGACAAGTTCAAAAAACCATTCCCATTGAGAGTTGTTTATTTAGGAGTGACTTTGAGCTTACCCTACATGCTCTGAATGCTGCATCAATTGCAAACTTGAAACTGATCTTGAGACAAGAAGTAGTTGAGACTTCTGTCTTAAAGATTTGGAGGCTTCTTGATGCTTGTGTGATTTCTGTCTTCTGACTTTCATATTCTCAAGTTTTAGTTAAAAAACGTGGTCTTAGTTCTTCAAGTTGCTTTTACTTTTATCACCTGCAGATGATCATATGCATTTGTCTAGACCTTTCTACAATTACCCTCTGATCCAGAGCTACTATACGGGTCACCGACAGAAACTCGAGCGTTTATCAAGGTAAGACTTTGAGGAAATCTCTAGAAAGCTCCTACTGTTAGACTGTGTGAGAGTGGTTATTTCTGCAGTTAAAGCCCTTTGTCTGCACTTCCTTGGCATTACACAAAACAGTGCAAGAAAGCAAACCTGGNGAAAGCATTGAAGAAAGCGACAAACATGCAATTGTATCCTTTGCAGATTTTGTTCTTACCCCTTCAGTGAGTGCACGTAAATATTCTTATATGTTTGTCATCTATGTGGTTTTTGCAAAGTCTTTTCTGATACAGGAAAACAGGTTCCCTAAAATATTCAAGATAAAAACCTTGCTTAGTTTTTCTCAAAATGTAATACAGTTTTTAACTTTTTAAAGCACTCCTCTATCTGTAGCAAAGGACTGTGTTACAACGGTGCCCTGAAATGTACTGCTTCAGGGCAAAAGGATTTGTAACAGTGGTTTTCCAGTAGCTGATATTTGCCAAAATCATTTGTTTTCCAGCCCAGCTAACAGTGTTTGGGGGTTTTTTTGGTGTGTTAAAAGTGCAGGCACACAGAATATTCATTGGGTAGAAACCTAATTCTTGAGCTGCTGGAACATGCAGGCTTGCCTTTGTTGTTTGTTGGCTAAACTGTGAGGGGAGCCTGGAGAGCAATGGGGCTAAAAATGGTTGTATTCCAGGGCTGCTTTACTAGAACACATCCCTAACAAAGGATGTCAGAAAGGGAAAATGACGTGTGAGGGGAGGATCCACATATAGTTTTAAACACAGTTTCAATCAGTCAGTGCTAATTTGCATTGTAATGGTACCATAATTTGTGTTGTTTTGTGAAATCAGGAAGTGAGGAAAATAAAACAGCTGTAGAACTTGGTTTTCTAATAACTAAGCAGTGGATGTTCAAATGTTTTGAATGTCCAACTCATAGATTCACTGACTGAAGCAGGAGCCTGAGTTTATAACAGCAGTATTTAAATACCCAGTATCTGCCTTTTTAAATTCCTTACAGAAATCCACAAGTGTTTCTCTCTGACTGTTTGTTCAGAATGTTGATTTGTGGTTAGGACCTGACTATTGATACAAGAAGCTGTAATACCTTAAAATGGCAAGATCAGTACATTAGGGTGTTCTGCTTCCTACCATTTTCATATTCTTATTTCACTGTTTTCCTAAATGTAATGTGATAAATTTTCGGTCTTAGTAATTTATTCACCTTAATTAGATGCTCTCAGACAACTTACTTGCTGCTGGATATCATGCATTCCTTTCCAAATAAAACAGGAACTTTACTTGTTTCCTTTCCAACTGCCTTTGCTATCCCTTGGGGTCTCGTTAAGCTTATTCGAGGATTTTGGCTTCTAGATCACAATGATTATGAGGTAAGTATGAAACAGTTGAGTTAGACATGCAGTGCAGAGCTGTAATCAATAAAAATATTTTTAAAGATTGGTACCTACGTTTTAGGAGCTGTTGAAGCATTAGAAACCTTTTTGTAACACTGCTCTGACATCCGGAGCAGTAAGTTATGATTTGAGATTTTGCTTTAACTTCTTTGACAGGAAATTGATTAAAACAAAGGTGTAGTCAACTTTATTAATGCTTAATATTTGAATTTTCAAAGCCATCTGTTGTTAGGTGGTTTTCAGCAGACTGGCTGGGCACTGTTTCCAAAAGAGTGTTTTGGGTACTTTTAACTGTGGAAACTGTGATGCCAGCAGCAGGAAGATTTGA
>VYXC01009026.1:15010-103450 GCA_013397175.1 Platysteira castanea
AGAGAAGAGGCAGAAATGTAATAGATGTTTGAAATGTGTTGTTTCTCACAGGAGTGTTTGGAGAAGTTTTTACAGACCAATGCTGGTGTTCAGAATCATGAATTCCTTTTAGTCCACCATCTGCAGCGTGCCAACTACATCCCAGCACTCCAGCTGAATCAGTCCATGAAGGCCACTCTGACGGTAAGGGTAGACATTCTGCTGAGTGTGCAAGTTTCTGTTGTTGTGACTAACCACTTTTGATAGTCCTCAATAAAAATCCTGCTTTGTCTTTTATACCATTCTTTGAAGGACTAGGAGTAAGTCCCTACATATAAAGTTACAGCTGAACCTAAAAGCTGTCTGAAATGATTTTACTACTGCAAACTCCGTGTACAGTTATAAATTAAATGTTGCAGACCATGTGGTTGACTCCACTTAAAAGTTCGTTTCCATCTGAGGAATAAAGATGAATCTTTCCTACCATCCCATCTTTTCATTCAGTTCCTCAGATCCCTGTGTTATGTATGGCTTAGGCTATGGAAGTTATCTGTGTCACTTTTTTCTGTGGAATAAAGAAGATGCTGTATGTCACTTCTTGTGTCTTGCTTTTCTAGCTGAGAGCAGTCCTGATGCTTGACAGGTAAAATACGTGTAGTGGGGTTTAGTTGTGGTTTTGGGTTTTTTATTTTCTCGAACCACTAGTTTCATGGTACCAATTTTATGACATAAATTCTAACCTATGTTTCTCAAAATATCCAGATTAAATTTGTGTTATGTTAACGTCTCTTAGGGATCACTGATACATGTGTTGCTTTTTTAAAAGTCTATTTTTCCAGTAAATAAAACTTACAAGATAGTCTTGGAAGGTTTAAGTCCTGTATGTGAAAACTGTGTTCCAGATGGAAGGTGTATGTAGGTAGATTTTCTTAACTCGTTTCAATTTTCCCATCATTTTGTCCAAGATAATTTGCAGTTGCCCTGCGTATTCAGTCATCTCAGACATCTGTATTTCAGGATAACCAGGGGAAAGCCTGCTCTTCCATAAGCTGTTGCAAAAATTGCAGGTGTTAACAAGTATATGAAAATGAGGCTCTGCAGAGTGCCAGAGCTCTTTTAACTAGGAGTTTTATGTTCTACTTTTATTCCAGTCTTCCTTGCACTTTGCTAAAACTACCAGGTGAAATTGGTGTGTGCTCCTGTGTGGAACTTCCTGTGGCTTGTGCAGCAGATGTGTTTTGTATCTGTGGAGTAAATTTAGGCCCTAGTTAGAGCAGACTAAGAGCAGAGATAGTTCTGTGCAATGAGCTTCTGTAGATTGTTAACTTCTTGCTTTACACGTTTCCTTTGTCAGAATGATCGNCATACAAGAACAAGTTTCATCACTAAAGTACTGTCCAGATTTAAAGAAGCATGGCTAGGAAACAAGAAAACCAATTCCTCAGAATATAATAAGTAAGCAGCCTTTTCACAAAGTTTAGCTTTGAGCTACGTGTTTGAAGGGAGAGAGAGAAAAAGGAGAGAAATCAGTTTGAATTATGTTAGTGTCTTGGTGGGAAGGTACATGTAAATACAGCTTTGTTTTGCTTTTTTGCACATGAAATATATAACATTTGAGACACAATTCCTCATAAGTAATATTTGGAGAGACATATTTTTCTGCTATGATAATCTTAGTTATGCAAATACATGTATTTACATTATGGTAAATGTGCTCACAGAGTTTAAGATAGCTCTAAAACTGAAGCTAAACTGAAACTAAAGCTTTGACTACCACCAAGCTCTTGGTGTACAGACTTAGAGAAACAAAAAGAAGTGCATGTCACTCCCATGGTGGCCTAATATATCACCCCAGCAGTGAGGGTTCACCTGTATTTTTTGTTCACTGCATGTTTTCGTTCTGCATCATCTGAGATGATCACAGCATGATATTTTTTATTTATTTATGTTCCTAGTTTAATCTGTGTGTTTCAACAGGTTGCTGGATTTGGTGGTTCGTCCTGTTCCTTCCCGCTCTGTGGCACAGGATGAGAGCTGGCAGTCCCCATGCAGAGCTTCTACTTTTTTTGTGGCATCCAGCCCCCTGAGATCAAATACACATCGCTCCAGCTCCCAAAAGAATCTTCCAAGAGCATCAGAGCTGAATTTACCAGAGACTCCTCTTACAAATAAGGTTTGTATTTTAAAAAGCCAGTAGCAACCAACCAAATCAAAAGCTTGTGAGCTCTATTTAAAATGAAACCCCTTGATTCAAACTGTGAGGTATTTTTAGTATGCATGTAGTTATTGTATACACAGTCCTTTTTGAAGCAGTAAAATGGGAACAGAGGGAAAGTTTAGTTTTCAGTTAATTGCAGTGGTCACCTTGTCGCATAGCTTTGAGAAATACACTTGTTTTTATTGCATGGAACAAAGTAAGTTGAACCTGGACTTTTCAATCTATACTTAGCTACTTAAGGATGCAATTCGTTGCTTAACCATGTCAGTATTTAAGTGCTGAGTAGCTTTGTATAGTCTGATGTGCATTTCTACAACCAAGAAGTGCACACATTGGACTCTTAATCCAGTCACATAAATGGCAACTAAGCAGTGTCAGTGATGTCAGTCTCTCTCAGACTCAGTGATGACTCTGTAGTTGTTTTACTTACCAGTTGTTTGTATTAGACTGTATTTGCAGTCACTGACATGAAACTGTTACTGCCTTGCATGGTAACACCTGACATGGCCCCTTGGTTCTGATCTTTTTGCCTTTGCCCACCAGAATGAAATGGTTGCCATCTCCCTAAATTATAACCCTTTTCTTATGAAGTATCATCTATACTATTGAACTAGCTTCATCCTTCTCCTTTTTAACTCTTTCAATACTCTAAGATATTTCTAAGCTAGGAAGACCTGAACACTGCTAGACGAAGATATGTAGGTATTTTTACAGCACTGTCCCTTCATCTTGTGTGCAGATGGATTAATTAGTGCAGAAAGAAGTTGTGGCTGTTGCTTTGTTGACTGGCATCTGGAATACAGTAACTAGAATACAGTGCTGCCATATGGAGTAAGGGTTGTGTGCCTTTTAAAAGAGCAGCGTAGAAATTGCAAGTTAATGGGATAGGAGATGACATTGCAGACAAGAAGATGCTAGATTTTTGTCTCTTCAGGAAATTAATTTGAAAAATAACCTTTCTGTTGTCATGACTGAAGCTTTTAGCATCGGGGACCCAATTGTATTTCACCCTGTCAGAGGCAGAGTGGGTCACTCTGGCTGTGGAGCAGTGCAGAGGGCACTGCACTGTGATGGTCACTGCTGGTTGCATACACACCTTGTGTTGGAAAACTGCTCCCTGGTCATGGGCAGTGGCAAACGGTCAGTTCTGAACAGAAATACCAGAAACAGCCTGTGAATTGCATGCAGGGACTGCTCTGATCTCTGTGCCTTAAACAGATAAACTCTCATGTGTAGTACAGAGCATGTATGTATGTTTCACATTCAGGGGTGATCTGAATGGAAAAGCAGTGTTTCAGTGTCCTCAGTTTCATCTAGCTCAGTGTGAAATCAGTCTCTTTGGTAATGAATAAAGTATTAACAGACATTTTTTAACTTTAGGTTACAGAGGACAGTGCAGTGACAGCATAAACTTAAGAAGCAGTACCTAAAACAACACCATATAGTGAACTACATCCATAAAGCAATTTTCAATACAGCTATGATACTATAAATCATCAATTTGTATGTGATTTCCCACATAATAAAAAGGGTGACTGTGATGCAGCTAAGGCAGACTTTTATGATCTTTATGTATCATAGAGTAATTTTCAATGTTCTTGCAAGTTCTACTGATACAACAAAAAAAGCCTCTGCACAGAAACAGAATTTAATGTATTCACACTCCTGAAAATCATGAAGGCTACCTTTCAAATATTCCTGTAACTCAAGGCTTCCATTGCCCACAAATACAAACACAGAAATCAGACAACAGGACAAGATACTCTCATAATTCTTACGCTAACAGCAAAAAGCAGGCTCATCAACCACAGTAGCAAGTAGTGTGAAACAGGCCAGTGCATCCAGAACTTGGATCACATCAGGTCATATTCCAAAAACAATCAACAGAACAAGCCTCCTTCCTTACAGAAGCAAAAGCACAATACAGGTAATTACTACTTACCTAACTACAGAAACTACACATAGATCTGCACTAAGAACAGTTATTAAATAAAGATTCATTGAAGATGTTAATAAAGACATATGCCAAACACACACGAGGAATAACTAGTAGTTTCATCTGCTAAGGCACTTGTGTTCCCAGGCTGCCTGCTTTACAGAGTTGCAGAATGGGGTGAAGCAAGGCAGCTATGGTTACTTGTGAAGCAGATGCTATAGTGGGTCCATGAAGTAGGAACTTGAACTCAGATGAATGAGATTAAGATTCCAGAATTAGTATCCAAGAAGTTACCAATTTAATATGTCTGTGAATTAACAGTCAATACCCACCCTTTAGGGGTTTGCCCACTATAGCAAATACTATTACAGCTTTTACCTCAAATTTTCTTCTGTTTCTGCTGCAAACAATAGCACAGTGAAACTGTTTTATGATTAGGCTTTTGCAGCCAAATGAGTTTTATTAGAGTTAGACCCAGGAAAGGTGTTAGTTCACACAGTTATGTTTTGACTTCAGACTTCAGGCTTGCTAATAACAGAGAACTCAACACCACGTTTGTTGAGGCGCTCAATCAGTTTTGTTTTAGAGAAGGCAGCTCCTGGAGAATATACACCACCCCTGTTAGTGAAAATCAAAAAAGAAAAACATTAGTGGCACAGCGATTCAGGGACACCCTTCTGTGAAGTTAAAGATGTGCTTCCCTGACTAAGAAAAAAAAGCCACTTTGTCCCAGAAGAGAGTGGGTAATGAATTTGGCTGGGTGGTTATGTTCATTTCTGCATCCAGCAAACTCTATAGAAACCATTCTATTAACTGAATATAAAGACATTGGTGCAAAAGCCTGACTAAAAGCCTATGGCTACATCCTTTCAAACTGATTGGCTGGTGAAGAGCAAGTGGCTTTAAATCAGCTCGTGGTGAAGCATCTCCTTTGCACAGCCAGTTGGATGAGGTAGCACAGATCCACAGGGCTGGTCAGTGGATTTTCAAAGAGAAACATTTGCACACAGTAGGCTTTAAGGGAGAGCAAGCTGCTCAGCATGGGAAGGTACTTACCGTTTAGGCAGAGAAGCTGCATCTTCCAGAAGAGATACAGCTGCTTGAACCATTGCAATTGGTGTAGCAACATATCCAGGCTCTGACAAAAAAAACCAAACCAAAACAAAACCCCCCAATGAAGTACAGTGTGTTGAAATGTAGAATGTTATCTTGCTCTTCCCTACAGCATTCTGAAGAATAATGTCTTTGGCAATGAAACAGCCTTCCCCATGTAAGAACAGCTTTTTTACTTAGTAATCAGATCAAGTAGTTGGTGAATTCCTTAAGATCTAATACAGACAAATACTGCTTCACATAATGGTCTCTAACCACACAACTGTGAGTGACCACATCATGATGACAGAGGGCTCTCTGACACAGCAAGAACTTTCCCCATCCCAAATTCAGAGTTTTGCAGTGAGACGCTTGCATTCCACCACAGCTCTAGTTATTTAAAAAATAGCTTAAAGAAGCTATACTGCAGCTACTCCTTCCTGAATGTACATTCTTGCTCTCTCCAAACTTTGGGTGTCATCTCCCCTCAAGGAATGACCTGATCAGAAGTAGGTGATAGTTAGAAATTACAGCACACCGGACCTGTTTAAATTCACTCTCAGGGAACAGGAAATAAACAAAGTACTTAAGTCCAGGCTATAACAACAAAACTATCCTTAAAGCTCTCTTCCTTCAATAGGTCTGCTCTGCAAAAGTGAAAATTACAACAGGGAAAGGCAGAGAAAAGAGAATGACAAGAATGCAAGTGAACTGGCTATTTCAAAAACTAGATCACAAATGAATTACAGTATCCAAGTTATAACACTGTAAAGGCTGTTGACTGTTCATGTTGCAAGTGCTTCTCAAGGATGAAAGGGACAGCAGAGCAATCATAAACCTATTTTAGAGCAGGGAATGCTAGGCAAAAGCAGTCAGCTACTAGTAAAACATACCTGGTCCTTTCACTTCAGTGCAGATCTTCACATTTGGTTTGCCATTCTGGGGATCTTGTCCCTCACTGTAACCCTCACCAAAAAAAGTCATTGTAAAAGAGGTTCCATCCATCTGTAGTGGACAAGACAAGCATGGTCACCAAAACAGAAACTGATTGCTATCAGGAAAGGACAAGTAGTAAATATAAGTCTCTAAATTCTATATATAGAATCCTGCCAAATACTATAATCCATTTAAACATAAGAGGAGTTCTTTTGGATTATTGCTGAAAAGGTATAATCTAAATTTTTAATTGCTTCCACTTTGTTGGAATTGTCCTTGTACTAAAGTCTGTTAATTCTCTCAGTGTTTTCAGTCCTGAGTGTTTTCTAATCAGTCTCCCTTGGGTCATCACCTTTGATAGAATGCTCTGACCATGGAAATACATCAGGCCCAGCAACATTATCCATTTATTCCTCATAGGAGTTACACATACTTTGATGTCTAAGAGCAAAAAAGCACGATTATTTAAATAGCCAATAACTATCTGAACAGGCACACACACTGTGCATTTGGGCCTAGCGGGGAAGTTGTATGAGGAGTGGCTGAGGTCTCTTGGTCTGTTCAGCCTGGAGGAGACTGAGGGGAGACCTCATTGCAGTTACAAATTCCTTGCGAGAGGAAGAAGAAGGGCAGACACTGGTCACTTCTCTGTGATGCCCAGTGACAGGACCAGAGAAAATGGCCTGAAGCTGTGTCAAGGAGGGTTAGGTTGGATATTAGGAAAAGGTTCTTCACCCAGAGGGTGGCTGGGCAGTGGAACAGGCTCCCCAGGGAAGTGGTCACAGCACCAGCCTGGCAGAGTTCAGGAAGCACTTGGACAATGCTCTCAGACACATGGTGTGACTCTTGGGGTGTCCTGTGCAGGGCCAGGAGCTGGATTTTCATGATTCTAGTGAGTCCCTTTCAAGTCAGAATATTCTGTGATTGATTTAGAAATTATTTCTTTGAGGCTAAGTAGTTGACTCTAAATTACTATTCCACCATTACCACAACAATGTATTTGATAACTGTAGTAGAAAACTGTCAGTTACCTGTTTCTGGGTTGGCCCTTTCTTTGTGAAGCGTCCAGCAGAGAAAAATTCTGGGTACTATATGAATAGAGGAGAGAAAAAGAAAAAGACAAAAGAGACCAACAGTAAATTAGAGGGGGAAAAAAGATATCTCCAAACACTCAATTACTTTGTGTTTTGAAAACTTACTTTTGTCAGAAGTTTTCTTCCAAAGTTAAATTTCACCAGAAGAAGAAATAACATGCCTGCGAACATCAGCTTGATAACAGAGCCAAGGCCACCTACATTCACGTAAGCGCCATACTGGACCTGAAGCAAGAATATATTTCCAGTGATAGGATTTACATCAATCTTTTCCATCAATTAATTTTTATAAATCAATCTACCCCCCAAATTAAGATGCAGTTGTTTCATACAGCAGATATCAGTTTAAATAGGGCCTTAAACAATTGTCTTAGCTCTAAGGAACTGTTTGAAGAGTGCTTCACTTTATCATTCATTCTGGGAAGACAATGTAACTACACAATGATGAGGGAGCAGACGTGGTAAACAAGAACAGAAAACTTTACAGAAGATGTGTTTTAGCATCCAATTTCAGCCTTTTTTTTCCTACATCTTCCTTTCCTCCTCTTTGTTCTTTTCTTTAAGAGAAACTGAAATAGCAATGTAGCTATAGCTCATTTGTAGTATATAGCTCATTTGTAGCTTCCAAGTATATTTTTAAAGCACCATCTCACCCTCATGTCTTAACTGATGCCTGCAACTCTGCACAGCAGTTATACAGATTGTTGGTGCTCATCTCCTCTCAGGAAACCACAGAAAACAAAAATTAAACATCTCTTCCACCACCATTACTTCACAATGCCTTTACTCTGCACACTGGAGACCCAAGCATCAAATAAATCTAAAGATAAAAATGAGCAGCGTATGAATTCTTTATCAGAATATTTACTACACTATACTGAGCTGGCTATAGCCACACAGATTACAATTATGATCCTTTTAGAAGCTCTGCTGACACAGTAAGAAAAGTCTCTGTGCAGAAACAGAATTTAATATATTTATCATGAAGGCTACCTTTCAAATATTTCTGTGACTCACGGTTTCCATTCCCTACAAATACATACCCAGAAATCAGACAGCATGAGAACCCTACAAGACACTCTCGTAACTATCATGCTAACAGCCAAAGGCAGGCTGTTATCACTGTCATCAGCCAGTCTCAAGTAGCATGAAATAGGCCAGTGCACCCAGAGGACACAGGGTAGAAAACCCAGTAAAACTTACAGGTGTTTCCTGCAACTCAGTGTGCAAATAACGCTGAGTCCTTTTCACAACAGAACCATCAGATCCCATGAATGGAATGCAGTACTCCTTGAATTCCTGATTGTAAAACAAAAATCCTCTGCAAAGGAAAAAAAAAATTAGGTCAGAAAAAAAATGTTCCAATCTTCACACAAACTGAAAGAAATTAACCATAATGGCCTTACCATTGCCAGTTTTCTCTCAAGCATTTTTATGACATTATCTCTTTTCACTGAAAGCAAGCAATTCCAAATACATCCCTGGTTCACTCAAAATTCACTATGTATATATATCACTATATATAATTCACTATATGTACTATATCAAAGTTGAATTTGCTAATCAATATAATAGTCTTTTCATTTTTTTTCCTCCATTCTACTAATCACTTCTGAAAGCAAAAGTTTGCCATGTCACTGAAAGTCCTTTAGAACACATTAACTTTGAAACCCAGTAAATGCTGGGACATGTTCTCTTTTCAGTAAGATATAAACAAGTCCGTAAAACTGAACTTATCTTCAATTCTACTAGATGATCTATGTGTTCATACTACACTTAAGTCCTAAATGCATTTTTTTAGTATTTAATGCTGTGTTAGCAATCTGTATCATAAATACTGAAACTGTTAGAAGACCGCATATTTTGCATCTTATGCTTCTTATACCTTTTCTTAAGCTTTGCACCAACTACTGGAACAGGGGCATATCCTATCTTTTTTCGAAGGTTCCTCAGGTTGTCTTCATCCGCAAGGCCATAGACAGCTGACTTCCAGGTCCCATCGTGTACACAAACACCCTTGTGACACACCATGAAACAGTCATTAGTTCAGTATTTAAAGGTTTCATGTATGATTTTAATAATGATATTAGAATCACTACATATATTACAATTATTATGTATAAGTGTTATGATGACAGTATATTGAAATGGTGTGGGATGACCTTGGCTGGATGCCAGGTGCTCACCAAGGTACTCTATCACTCTCCTAGCTAAAATAGGGAGAGGAGAAAATAAGATGGAGAAATCCTTTTTGTGTCAAGATAAAGGCAATTTAAAAAAGCAGAAGCTGCCCATGGAAGCAAAGGTGTAGTAGTAACAAATCCCTCCCCACTTGCCCACCTCCATCCTTTTTTCCTCCTTTCCCTTAGCCTTTATTGCTGACCAGAACTCACAAGTATGGAATATCCTGTTAGTCAGTTTGGGGCAGCTGTCTTGGCTATGTTCCCTCCCAGGACCTTGCGCACCCCAGCCTACCAGGAGAAGGGGGAATGTTGCAGAGACAGCCTTAGTGCTGTGCCAGCACTGCTCAGCAGTAGCCAGAACATGGGTGTGTTACTGACACCCCTGTAGCTGCCACACAAAGCACAGCACTGAGGACTGCTGTGGGGAAATGAACCCCAGCTCAGCCAGACCCAGTGCCATCTCCACGCCTCATTCCATACGATCTGCAACATACTCAGGCCCCATGGAATTAAATACGTATCTGTATCTCTTCTAACCATCTCAGTGTAGGTAATTGTCATTATTGAAATCCATTCTTACCAACACTTTGAACTTAAGCTATTTATTTAAACATCTTTGTACCCAACATATAGATTTATACATTCCCGTTAACTACTATCCCCTGTTCCTTAACGGACAGATATTACTCTCCCATTCCATGGGCTTCCTCCACTCCTCCGGATGATTGTAAGAACAAAGAACAAAGATGGTTTGTACGGCAAGGAGCAGCAGTGTTTGGTTGTTGGGGATCAAGATTGGCTTGGATCATTGTTGCATTGTTTTAACAATGACATTAGAATTATTACATATATTACACATTATTACAATTACTACCCACAGGTATGATTACATGCATAAAGTACATTGAAACAACTCTTCCCCCACCAACAAACAAAAAACCCAAACAGCCAAACACTAGGATTACCAGCAACACGCTATGGACCTGTTACAGTTTCACTTGTGTAAGAATCCTTCCCACATCTCTGCAAAATAATTCTGAAACAGCTTACCAGAGCAAACTGTAGGTGGACAGCTCTGCAAACAGACCTTACAAAAGGGTGTTTGCTTGGGATACTTTTAGTAGCTCCTAAAGAATGAAGTTCTTACACATCATCAAAGAACTGCCAGCTTGCTCCTTGGTCTGACTTAACGTAGCAACAGTTATTCTGATGGGCTATGGTGATGTTATCATAAGTACTCCTGAGTTCCAGGAAGTTAAAAACCAACTAACCTCAGGCCCAGACTTCACTGACAGGAAACTCTCAACAGCAGTTAAGGTACCTGTAAGAGAGAAGAAAACATTACTTGGCACATGCAGTCATTAGTCTGCAAAGCCAGAGAATGCTCTGGTAGACTCAAACAGCAAGCCACGGACATTATCAGCTGAAAAAGCAGAGTTACATCTTTATCTCAAAGCAAAATAATGTAACATTAAGATGCACAGCTATTTGAGTTAGCAAGTATTACATTTCTTGTGTATATTAATTCAATATGGGTCACTAATATTACCTCTATTCATTAATTTTTTCATTTGTTTTATCTAATTAATGAGATAATATAAAAATCATTGAAAAAAAGAGTAAAAGTTATATTAAGAGCCACATTTAGTTTTCCTCCAAGTTTCAAAATAAAGGATGACATAGGGTGTGAAAGCAAATATGGACTTAAAATTTTGGTACGTCTGAACTACAAAAAACCCACCACCAAAACAAAGCAACCCACAAACCCCCCCAAAAAACCAAAACACACAAAATATCCCAAAATATTTAATTTTAGCGCAGCTTGTGTTTTTCAAAGAATGCTTAGTTTAATGAAAGCAGAACAACACAGCGCCTCCAAATTCTGATTTGTTTTGCTTTGCTTAGTTCCTTCTGAGACTGGGAAGCTGTATTTGTATGGGTAAGTTTCAGTATAGCAACCAACTCGATAGACAGGTGGTAATGCCATAAAGTCAAAATAAGAACAGATAAAAGACATCTTTATTCAAAACAGGTATCAAACATCAAAGTACACCTCATGAACATCCAGATACTCATTTCCATGCCTTGTTTCTCCCTCCAGTCAGATCTGAATTGAGGTTTCTTCAACTGAATGCTAACTCCAATGTAAACCAATCCCATTTAGCAGCCTTTTTTAATAGTCCATAAAAGCAAAGCATTTTGATACTCTTATGGGCCCTCCCAGCTGAAACTCAGACCTGATGAACAGAGTATCCTTATTTGAGATCAGGCTCAAGTACTATTTACATAGAATTAAGTCCTCTCAGATCTTTTTTCAAATATATTTCTCATCTTTCAGTTACCTGTTAGCTGCTATTAAAGTAAAAGGCACTGTATGGCACTGTCCTGCTACTTACACAACAGTGTCCTGGAGCTTGCAGTTGAAAATAAAACTTGGGAAACCTGATTACCCACCAATCTGTGGACCCCTTCCCACAGCCTCTTGCCTGCAAGATTCTCACTGTACAAGAGGCAGTGTGCTGAGGCTGCCTAGGGACATCCACACACTGGCTGAGCAGCCTGCGCCTCACAGCTGAACATTCTCTCCTCAGATTCACAGAATATTCCAAGTTGGAAGGGACCCACAAGCATCATTGAGTCCAACCCTTAAGTGAATGGCCCACATGGGGATCAAACCCACAACCTTGGTGTTATTAGCACCATGCTCTGAACAACTGAGCTAATCACAGGGCCCTCTCAGTGAGCAACATGACCTTGAATCCCTCTTCTACCCAGTGACCAACCCAACAGGAATATGACTTAAATTTCTCTATACCACATTTGGTTGAAACAGGTCACCTGGTAAAGGCAGGCCAAAAGAGACACTGAAGGAGTTTCCACAGGAGCACTGCTGCTTTAGGAAACCAGATGACAGCATAATCTGCATTTCTTTTTCACCATAAAAATATACTTATTCTAGTCACCTTTCAACTTGTCTCTCGTGTATAGTACTCCCATATCCGCTGGTATGGAGTCAAAGCCACAGCTTCCAACAATATAGACTCCCTTTTCCGCAGCTTTTTCATTGTATTTCAGGTACATTCCTTCCAGAAACTGAAACACAGTCAGAACAAATATTTTAAGCTGAAATTCATTCTTAGACATACCCACTATTAGCCATCAGCGCTTCACAGTCGCATCATAGCACCCTCCATGCTTCAAACCATGTACAAGTATCTTTGACAAATATATATCATTCCTGGTCTATAGTATGAAAGTTTCACAGCAGTCAAAAGAAATGCACAAAATTCCTATGCAGAATCACAACAGAGGCTTGAAGCAGAATTCAGCAATTTGGGACTTCCAGAGAGAACTGAAGAGACTCTTGTCTTAAAAGCAAGAAAACTTTACAACTAAGTATAGTGTACTTTAAAATAATTACTGCATCTTAAAATTGTAGATCAGGAGGCAGAATTTGTCTTCATGTTCAGAAACACTAGCAGAAACATGAAACATGCTAAACAAACACTCCTTTGCAGAGCCTTGATATAAGGTAACAGTTCTTTACTATTGCATACCTGGGGTTCTCCACTAATGTCAATGCAGCTTGCACCATTTTCAACACAAGCTTGTACCACAGGTTCTCCCAAGAATCTGTACTATAAAGGGAAAGAACACCAGATGTAACAAAAGAAAACCCACACACCACAACTCACCCAATGTGCTTTACCTAAAGTACATCCCTACAATGAAAAGGAACTTGGTGGCTATTGATTTTTCTAAGTGGGGCTAAAACGCAATAGCACTTCTATTTCTTGGGAGTGTGGGCAGAAGAAAGTATAACAAACTTCACTGCTGATAATGGAGTTTGCTGCAGGCTACTGCATCTAATTTATGTCACAGATCAGATCACCAAGACCAACTGAATACTGCCACTAATTTCACTTTACACTTTCTGCACTCTTATTATCAGCATATTCTCTACTTAAACACTCCTAATTTCAAAGACATCGTCATGACCCAACTTTCAGCTCGCACACTTTGATGCACTCTCAATGCACTGGAAATACTGCCACTGTACGTTTTTAAAGGGCCAAGCACTTACGGCAGCAATCCTGTGGGCCCCTTTTCCACTTCCATGTTTAATCCTAGCACCACTGACATTTTGGCCCAACCCAAAACGCTGGGCCAAACTTTACCATCAGGATCCTAGGCTGCCTGTGAAAGACTGAAAACAAACCCCGATGTATTTCAGTGCGGAGACCTGTCCGTGAACCGCACCACCTGCGATAGCCTGCGATGGCAGTGGGAAACCCTTCGGCCACTGCAGTACACGGCTGTACCTGGAACGCCGGGGTCGAGTTCCAAGAGCTGCGTTGTCCCCGTGCGGCCGCGGCAGCTCTCCGTGCCCGGTGAGATGCAGGCAGCCCGGCCGCCCGCAGCCGAGGCGCGGCCCCGGAGGAGGAGGCCGCCAGGGCACCGCCCCGCCCGCATCCCCGCACTCACCGGGCCCACGCAGCTGAGCACCAGCCGGGTCTGCCTCGCCATGGTGGCCAGCGAGCCCGCGTCGCCCACATCGCAGAGCAGCACGCCGACCTCCTCCCCGAACGCCGCGTTCCCTGCGCAGCGGAGACGGCCGTCACCGACACCGCGCTACCCGGGACGAGCCCCCTCTTCCCCGGCGCTGCGCCGGGGCTCGCCCCGCGTCGCCCCTCAGCCCTTCCCCGCACACCCGACCCGCTGGGCCTCCCTAGGCAGCGGCGCTGCGCCTCCCGCCCCGGCCGCGGCCCGTACCCAGCCGCTCNGGGAAGGAGGAGACGTGCTGCGTCTCGGGGGTTTCACGGACCGCCAGGGAGTAGAAGTGTGCCATGGTACGGCCGAGGGGGCTTGGAGCCCAGCGGCCTAAGCGACGTTTATAGCGAGAGGCCACCACAGAATCATAAAATGGTTTGGGTTGGAAGGGTTTGGGTTAAAGATCATCTCGTTTCCACCCCCCTGCCATGGGCAAGGACACTTTCTACTTGACCAGGTTGCTCAAAGCCTCATCCACGCTGGCCTTGAACCCCTCAGGGATGTGGCATCCACAACTCCTCAGAGCAACCTGTTCCAGAGCCCCACCTCTCTTACAGTAAAGGGTCTTTCCGTAATACCTAATCTAAACCTACTTTCTTTGCATTTGCACCCATTCCCTCTTTTCCTGTCACTACATGCTCTTGTAACTAGTCTTGCCCCATCTTTCCTGTAAATTCCCTTTAGATACTGGAAGGCTGCAATTAGGTCATGCTGAAGTCTCCTCTTTTCCAGGCTAAACAGTCCCAATCCTCTCAGCCTTTCCTCATAGGAGAGGTGCTCCATCCCTCCGCTCAACTTGTTGGCCCTCCTCTGGGTCATCATTGTTTGGTCCCACAGCAGACATCCTCTCTCATGGTCAGCACGGCTCTCTGCCACAAGCTGCTTTTGTAGGCGTTTCAGCACAGGTAACACAGGTGGTCAGAGGACTGTTACTAATAAAAAAAAATTTAATGACCTAGAAGTAAAATGAAACACTGTTCCCCCACAACTGCAACAAACATTTATGTTCCACTCAACGACAAAAGCAGAACAGCACAAAATGTGAAGTTCCTGTTGTGGCAGGGAGAAGCAGTGGCGCTGCAGAGACACTTCAGTACGGAGCATCCATGACTGCACGGAGTGGCGAGGCCACGTTTTCTGTGCTTTTCATGGCCAGGCTGCTCACCTGAATTCCAGAGGCTCCAGCAAGTTACATGGGAAGCAGCCTCGTTAATCCTGCTCACTGGCCCTTTTTCCCAGGGAGCACCTACCACATCTGGATTGTTCCCAACAGAGGCCTGTCTAACCTGTTTTAAAACCTCCAGCGACAGACACTTTCACACCATTCCTCAGGCAGTCTCCTCCTGCATTTGTTACACATATGGCTGGAGACAAGGAGCTAGATCTTCTAGATCTTCTACAGCTAGAAGCTGTAGTTTTAGGCCTCTACTAATTCTTCTGTTTCTTGAGGACATTTGCAAAAGATTTAATCCCTGAGGAGTATGTAAAAAGCTGCTGCAGAGCTGGAAACTGCCATACATCTCCTCAGTCTTCCCTATATTAAAGACATTCCTTGGATTTTTTCCTTACAGGCCACTTCGAACATATATTTCTCCTGTTCTCTTCTGAACTATGTCCAGCTAATTTACTTTTTTTTTTTTTTGTAACTTAATGTCCACTACTAGACTGCCCATTAACACTGTCAGTGCTAAATCGATTGAGAAGGTTATGTGATATGCTGGAATTTGCATCTGTTTCTACATGACTCAAACATTTGCCTTCTTTTTTTTGTTTTCCAAGTGTCACATTGTTGCTGCACCTGCAGGTCATGATCTGTTCCACCTCAGAGGATTTTTCAAATTACTGCTACCTAGCCAGTGTTTTCCCCTCTCAGATTTGTACTGAAGAGTAATGACCTATCTGAATACATGCTAAACGTCTCATTTCCAAGGCAGCAGATCCTCTCCTCTAGGCATCAGTATCAACTCCTTGAGTAGTGCTGAAGCAGTTGTTTGTAGGCCTACACCATCAGCTGTGTCAGTGAAACAACTCAGTCTAACAAAAAACAAAGAGTGGGGGAGGGAAGGACAAAGACTTTTTTGTGCTCCTTTTTAATTCAGATAATTTTGTTGATCTGATTTACAGAGCAACCCTGCAAAACCAGTTTCTTGTGCTTGAGGTCACTGAACATCTCTTAGTCAAACTGTCTCTACTACCTTCCTCCCCTTCCTACACACCAGGATAATTTCCATCTGTACTCCCAGTGATGTGGAACTCCTCTGAGCTACTTTGCTCTTACACTCAATTTTTCTCTTCTGTCACCAACTGTCAAAGCAAAGTCTTCTTTGAGGCCACTGATTCTGGTCTTCCATTCTCTTTTCTCTTTTGCAGAAGCTTTGAAAAAACATTGCAACAATGAACATTAGATACTTTCCCCCCAATTTGAAGTTAACAAAAATAATTATTTTTTCAAACTGTTACAATTATTCAGTGATAAATTATATAAATAAAATTATACAAGAAGCTGTAATAAGTCTGCAGATTTGCAGAGGGATTCTGACATAGCTTGCAGGGCTGGCTTGGATCCTCAGTCTGCTTTCTTCACCCCTTTGCTTCAGATGTTTCTCTCTCCTGCCCACTCTCCCTCTCCACATTATCTCCCAGAAAACAATGCAATTTATAAACCTATGATTCTGACTCAACCATTTGTTAGGAACTGGGACTGCACAAGCCTCCTCAGACCATATGTATTTGATAAGACCTTCACTGTGTAGTTAGGCAGTGGCTTGGCAAGCACAAGCTTGCATGCAGTGCTGGGTGCCCTGTCTCCTCTTGATGACTGAAACATTACACCAAATTGGGCAGACCTACCCTGTTTATCATTCCACAACTCTCAAGATTTCACCTGCTCTTTCAATGACAGTTGTGTTTCTTTAAAACACACTGCTGGAGCAAGAAAACTCATGTAAATTTCAGCTTACACAAGCAAGAAACCAGGCTTTAAGAACTGCAGAAGGACACCTGAGAAACAAGCAGAGGGCTATCAAAACATGTGGCAAACCGAGGGTTTTTTTCCTTTTTGCTTACATAAAGTACCCCTATGGTAGCTCCAAGTTGCTTTTTCTTGGGAGATCTCTGTTTGGCAAGTTGAAGAATTCTGCATGCAGTTTCACTCCAGCCCTCTGGATAAAAAGAGAACAAAATTCAAAGTCTCTAAGCCAGTTTACATTCCTGCCTGTGTAACTAACAAGTAGGCAGGTAAGTTTTAAAATAGCAAACATCAAGGCGATGTCAAGGCTCTGATTTTAAATGGGAGACTTAGAGCAGGCTTGACTAAAGGCAAAGGTTAACCTGTTTCCCTAGTTAGTGCTACCAAAGCAGGAGTGCAAAATATATTCTGTGGGAAAGCAGTGGGATGATTTACAGTTTTTCCTTGTCCAATAGGAAGACAAGAAATGTCAGATCTGCTGCCAAGTGCAGTTCTGAAAAAGAGGTTCCAACCTGAATCAGCTTTAGAAATTCACCCAATAAAAAGATACCGCTGTTTCTTTTAAAATCTTGTTTCTCAGATTTGAAGGTAGGGGTTCTTTTCCCACATGTATCTGCATACAGATAGTTCAGGATTAAAGTACTTTGAAGCCTCCTTTAGCTAGACTGATTCCGTGTAAAATAACTTGAACTACTATAGGTCCCTACTGATTTCTTTGGGATAGAAAAGAACACAAGTGAAGATGCACACACAACACTGCCGTGTGTGCTTTGCTGTATCTTTTCAAATCCCTGAAATTAAATGGGCCTGCCTCCCTTTGCTAGCTTCTCCTGTTCCATCTGGAGCATCTGACAGGATCTGAGGAATCTGTGCAAGCATTTATAAAAGCACCCATATGCTGCTTCATTTCATTCAGCAGTTGTTTTGATAAACTCCTTTATATTAATATTTATATATTTCTTGGACAGCAATATTAGTGGTCAAGTTTTTTATACTAATTTATAACTTTAGGGCACTTTTTGTTTATTAAAGTGGAAATGCAGATGTTTTATTACTACTATTTTAAATTAAAATAATAACAAGGTAGCAGAAAGAGTGCTATATGATATCAATTACACAATGCTCTATGAGGGCAATTTTTTAAAACAAACATGGTGATTGTTGCATACCTCCAAAGATGAAATAAGATCGTTGACTTGCATAATTGCGAAAGTTACTACAGAACATAAGAAAAATAGACCATAAGAGTAGGCAGAGGTGTTGGGAAATAAGGTTGATTAACAATGCATGGGTAAATCACTGCAGGGTATGAAGAGTTATGTGGGTGAGTATAAAAGAGATTTGGAAAAAGAAAAAGCAAAAAGGCAGGCTTCTCTGTACCTGCTACAGTTGCTACAGTTACTCACTACTCTAAGACAGAGAACAAAAGTTTCTGGAACAAAGCCCAATTTTTAGTGCTCTTATCCTTAATTTGTGCAGAATATTACTTTATAATCAAGAGGCAATTGGCTCCAAAATGCCAATCTATACAGAACTTAAAAATCTGTAATAAATGAAACCATTTAGACTGGGACAAAAAAGAGGAGCTTGAACTAAAAAACTGTGGACAACCCAACAGGCAGCTGCTTGCCACATGTGGCAGTTCAGTCATGTTTTATTTATTTTTATTTCATTTTATTTTAAAATTAAAATGTCATTTAACTTTAAAAAAAAAAATCCCAATCTTGAATCATAAAATCATTTAGGTTGTAGAAGACCCTTAAGTTCACTGAGGCCAAATATAAGTCTAACATTGCCAAGTCCACCACTAAGCTATGTCCCTAAGCACCACATCTACACATTTATTAAGTATCTCCAGAGATGGTGAGTCCACCACTTCCCTTTGCAGCCTGTTCCAATGCTTGGCCACTATTTCCATGAAGAAATTTTCTGTAATATCCAGTGTAAACCTCCCCTCATGCAACCTGAAGCCATTTCCTCTCATCCTGTCACTTGTTCCCAGGGAGAAGAAGCCAATCCCCACCTGGCTACAGCCTCCTTTAAAGCAGTTTTAGAGAGTGACAAGAGCCTGAGCTTTCTTTTCTGCAGGCTAAACACTCCCAGATCACTCAGCTGCTCATCATCAGACTTGTGCCTCAGACCCTTCCCCAGCTCCGTTGCCCTTCTCTGAACTCACTCCCANAGTGAGGGGCCCAGAACTGAACACAGCACTCGAGGTGAGGCCTCACCAGTGCCGAGTACAGAGGGACAATCCCTGCCCTGGTCCTGCTGGCCACACTATTGCTGATACAGGCCAGGATGCCATTGGCCTTCTTGGCTCCCTGGGCAGATGCTGGCTCATGTTCACGTCCTTTTCCACTGGGCAGCTTTCCAGACACTGTCTCCCCAGCCTGTAGTGCTAGATGGGGTTGTTGGACCCAAGTGCAGGACCATCTCTATCTGTATGTATGTATACATATATCTAATACATATACTGTATACATATATCTATTCAGCCAAATATGTATTTAGACAAGTAATAATAATACATTAACAAAGTTACATCTACCTATTTTGCTTATTTCTAAATTGGGAGATTACAAAACAACAGATGGCAGCCTATAACACTTGCAGATCCCATCCTCTTATTTTTTAATAAGCTGTGTGCACATTTCCATTCCTACATAACTCTAAACAATCTCTTGAGAAAAAGAAATGAAGGCATCATTGACATGCAGAAGTACAGCAGAGGTCAAAGCTTTTGATTTTCACTGGAGTTCAGGCTCTTCCATGTTTTCTGCAGTTACCACTTCTCACACTGAACTTGAAACGTAGATATGAAAAGACTGATAAAGTTATAATTTTTCAGTTTAGGGAGACCAAACATGGCGATGTAGAGGAAGAGCACATTTTCTCTGGTGACATTAAGTAATAACCAGTGCTGCATTAGAATGCTCTACAATAAAAGTGGCCACAGAGTAAATTAAGACATAAGGAGTTAAATGTCAGAGTTCTCTTGCTGAGGGCTCTGCAGTGTCTCACAGCTCAGTATTCATTTTGATGACAACAATTAAAGATTTGAAACTTTCTCCCGTAGTTGCAGAGAAATAATTTAAAGGCTGGTAAGAAATTAAAAGTGAAAATATTCAGAAAATGCAAGAGAAGTTAAAACCCAGAATGCAGCTATGCTAAAAGAAACAAGGATAAATGTTTTGCCCAGAGGATGATAAATGTGGGAGACATTAGCAATGTAGAGCATCAGATTGCATAGAAAGAAATAAAAACCTGTCTCCATTTGAAAGTGTAATTTAAAACACTACATTCCAGTCCAGGCACTTTGTTACAAATTGAAGACAGTTGCATGAAAATCACTCAGGAAATAATGAATTATCCACGAATAGGAATGGAAACACCTTCCAGGAAAAAAATCCCAAGTTCAAGGGATTCAATATATTATTAAGCTAAAAATAGCTACAGAGGCATGATAACACTTCAGAAATATCTGAGGATGTAACTTGTAGGGATGGAAGGTGAAGGGCTTGGAGCACAGGAAGAGGTGCCACCTGAGCATATGTGGCTGACAGAATGACCAGCACAACCCATTCCTCACAGCAAGGGAGGTGTCGATAGGAGAACAAGTCCGGTGACGCGATGAGTGCCAATGGACAGGACATTTGAAACTGTGTAATTTTGTGACAAAGCACCAGAATGTTAACTGTGAGGAAGCCTTATGCTGCAGCAAGAGGAAGTGGACGGCTGGATAGATCTCCTGTTCTTTACTGTCTGCAGTCTTTGGTGTTAGACTGACTTGTAAAATTCTCTAGCCACCTTTCCCCCAAGTATGTTGTGAATATAAAACCAGAGTCTAATAGTCCTTGAAATGCTCCTTGCATCTTACTTAAGCAAGGTCATTATAAAGGGAAGATGTCTGAATGCTCTAATTAGCTAAAACTGCTCACAGGCAAAAACCTAGAGTTCCTTGATGTTATTCTCTGTACTCCACTGACTTTAACTGCCTACAGAACTCCTTGGGGGCCAGTTCAGTGCCTGGTCCCACACCCAGGTGCTTCCGTTCAGTGCATTTGAATGATCTGTCAGTGTTCATGCAGGGTATCTTCAAGTACTTTTCTTCTCTCAGGTTAAATACTATCTGTTCACAGACAAAGAAGGAGTATCAGATTACCCAGTTTACACATTGGCAAAACCACAACTACTCATTTTTTGTTACATTTAAAAATCGCAGCTGAACTACACACGTGTACCTGTTCTCAAAAACCTCGTAGCTCTCTTTAAAGTGGTAGTATATTCCATCTTCTGACCTCCAAAGACTTAGTTTTTTCTCAGTACTATCTTGAACAGCTCTGGAGGAGGCCAGCTATCCACAGCACCTGTTTCCTTTTGGTTAAGGGTTAGGAAAGATGGTCTTTCACAAAACTCTGCTCTTCATCCCAGAAACTGCAGCAGCTCAGTGCAAATCTCTCTCTCCCTCTCATTCTGCAAGCAGAGCACATAGTTATTTCTTCTGTTCCTACAGCAGTTTTAAGACCTTTGTACCATCATAACTCCTCTGGAAGCCACCCTCTCTCACTGAAGTTTGTTGCAAATGAGTGGTCTGGACTACTTACTGAATTACTGGCAAAGGTATCAGCAAAAGCAAGATAAAAATATATCTTATAAATTCATAAATATATATGTATCATATAAATTTGCAAAAGCACAGTAAAATTTGGTGGCAAGGTTCACTCTACCACTGTTACTCAGACAAAGCACACAAAGGAAAATCAGATTAGAACCAATCTAGAAGGATTTATACATAGGCTGGGGATCCAAAAGTGTAAGGATGGAGAAGGGCAAGGGTGCCAAAGGGCAAAGGGGCCCCTTTTATTGAGTCATGGGGTTCAGAGTAGACCCCCTTGCCAAACTTATTATCAGACTTGGTCAATGGTTTATGTCCCAGGAATGTAGCACAACCTAATCACTGATTAATTTAACATCTACAAAATGATCTGATAGGATTTGCTGTAAGCACAACAGTAACTTAATTACAAATCTAATTTAACTATGAATAGGGTATGGGAACACTCACAGTATGTTTGCTGTACTGCATTAAAATCAATTCACGCATGCACACAAACATACAAAGAAGCATGTACAAAGGTATACCTGTGAAAATTTTCCCTTTAGTTCAGTGAAGTAGTCACACCAGACGCCTTTGCATCTCTCAACAGCTGAGGAGTTGAGCCGTGAGGAGTGGGGGGTATCAGCCCAGGCCCTGTCGTCAGTGGTCCTCTGAGTATCGCAAACGTGCGAGTTGTTGAGCTCTAGAGATGTCCCACTCAGGGAGATGTGCTGCAGCCCAGGGGATGCCAACAGGTCTCACTCACGGCCACTCTTTATAGGACTCTGGTCATTTGTAAATTTCCACTGTGGCCACAATTCAGGCTGGTAGTTACTGGAATTTTCCTTGGAAAGTCTAATAGTAATATTATAAAACTTAGGCTGTTACTCAGACAAAAATAAATTTTCAAGGCTGTTTGTTAGAAAACAGGAGCTTGTTAGGCAACAGAAGTTCTTGGGAGCAGACAGTGTTTCTGATAAGCTCAGGGGGAGCTGACTGCCTATGAGCCAATAATCAAGGCTAAGGCCTAAGGAGTGTCCCTGATACCATAAAGAAGCCAGAGAGGGGTAAGGGGCCAGATCTTGCATCACCACAATGCTACTGCCTCATGAATTGTCAGAGGTTGAAGGGCAGGGAGTTCCTGATAAGGGGAGAAGAAATGGTGCAGTGGTGGAGCTTTTCTTTTCTCTCTCCTGTTCCTTTGAAAGAAAGTGGGAGAAGAGAGCACACCATTCAGTTTTATGCAGCTGTCTTTGTTCTGTGTGGATGTTTTGTGCAGCAAAATTGCTGCAGAGTTTTGGGGTGAAAGCAGAGTTTCAACCCTGACGAGATATTCCTATGCTGAAATAAGGGGCATGAGCAACACTTCAAAGCTGCTGCTTCTGTGTCTGCCATGTAGTTACTATTCAACAGCCCCTAACTGACCTTGGCACAGCACAGCTGCAACTGAATTTAGATCTGTCTGTAGTACAGACAAAGGCAAGGTGCCTTCCATCTCCTCATAGCAAAGGTTCTAACAGATCCCTATTGTCTGTAATGTTGGAATGGGACACATTTTTCAAAATCTTCTGCTCAAAAATACATCTCATCAAGGAGGTTTTCTGAGAATTGCCACAAGATTAACCAACTGTATAATTTTGTTCATTCTGTAGAAAGCAGAAGTTTAACTTTCAGACCACTGCCTCGCCTCACAACAGAGTTTAGTCCTAAACTGAGCAGCCAGTGCATGGAGCATTTACTGTGAGGATGGAAAGAACAAAAACACAGAGACATGTAATGCAGAGACAGCAAATTCCCCTCATTTTGTAGAACTGGCTGCTCAGCTGCATGAAGGGCCAGTAACTGAAATCTGAGAAATCCTTAAGAACGAAATCGTCCTACAACATGAGGAATATCTGCCGTGCAGCATGTTTTGCCATGTTCTTGAGAGACCTGCAACACATCAGATAACTCTGCAAGACCTGTGTAGAGCCCTGCATTGGTTTTTGCCAGGACAGAGTCTTGCTGACCAACACAGAGACAATTCTCTCCCACTTTTATGAATTTCCGGGGTATCATCAAGGTGTTTAACCTGGACTGAGAATCAGTTATTGAATGCTTTACTTGAATAATAACTTCTTATTTGTCATCTACTGAAGCTGGCTCAATTCATACGAAATAAGGAATTGAACTTACTAACCATTTTCACTATGACCTGAAAATGTGCGGAGTGATAAGGCTAAAAGTCCCCTGTCTGATCTCCTCCTGTAGCACCTCCCCTCTAGCAGAGTGCCTAAGACTCTCCTACGTGTTTCAGATGATTTTTCTAACTCAGATCAGTATTTTAGTCTTCTCCAGCTAAAAAGGCTCCCAAGGTGTGGCAGACGAACTTTTTCACAAGTGTTTTTTAAAGAAAAAAATCAGCTCACATGGCACAGCTGTGGATCCCAAATCTGCCGTGCGCTGACTCTTGCCGGAACAGGAGCAAAGGCCTCCACGTGAGCAGCGGCTGCATGACACGGAGAGGAATGCCTGATGGCAGATAATATCTGACCACATTGTTAAAGGTCTTTACTCCTTAATCACTTCTGGAACAGCAGATAAACACTTTCCCAACAGCAGTTACCGCGAGTCAACAGAACCTCGCTGCTGTTCAGGGTGCAGTCGGCTGCTCCTCTCAGAACGCCGCCAGCGGCACCACAAGCGGTGCCCAAACCTGCACTTGCAGCTCACAGTGGTGGGGCAAGGGAAGATAAGGGCAAAGCATGAGATAAAGCACATTGGTGAAACCTAATGTGCTGCAGATAGGTGAGTGGGTTAGGTCAGGGGCAGAGGCCAAAGGTTGGGCTGCCAGGAGAGTGTCTGAGGTGGGTACACCGCTCCTGTAGGAGCAGGACGTGCAGCAGAAGGATGTCAGTACATCAATCTGAGGTTCTAGTGAAGGGGAAGGAAAGCACTCGGAGGGAATAGGCAGGCAGGAACTGAAACAAAACTCTTCTGACACATTTTTATGGTTTCAAAAAAGGTATTCTTGTAATATCTACCACTGCTCACAAACAAATTAAAATTTGAGACTTCTCTGCCCACTTCAGTATTGATTTGCAAATTATCTGCAATTGAAATCTCGGTGTACTTTGCATAATGCAGGCTATGTAGTTGCCCACGCGGGAACTATAAGTTAATCAACTGGGGAGATTTACCAACAAAACACACGGCAAGTAACACGGTGAGATGTAACAGCGCCTTGCTAAACTCAGAAATTGTGTCTGGGCTCCCTCTAGTGAGCTGTGTTGGTTTTCTACGCTCGGAGATCACCACCATCTACCGTATACCTATTGACTGAAAACCTAAATTCAAACACAAATGCTTTCAAAACAAATAAACAAGGAAAGGATCTTTGTACCCGTATGATAACAGTTCACACCACTTCTGCTTCACAAAGCTAAGTTCTTCTTTTCAGAAGTTTCTGGAAAAGCTAAAAAGATCAAATGCCGTTTTAATGGTGCTACAGACAGATTGAAATGAAACTGTTTCCAAACCACTTGCAAAATGAAAGCAGCAGGGTTGTATAAATTCCTACTGCAGGTAAGATAAATATTTTCTAAAACATGGAAGGGAGTGTAGTAGAGGGTTTTGCCACAATGAAAGCAAAACATCTGTCAGAATGTTGGCATACAAATCAGTTTGCTTGATAGCTTACGGAATAAGCAAATGGGTGCATCACTAACTTTTTTAAAATTCAGACTGCTCAAGTTTCTATATGACATATGAAATCTAAAACATGGCTACTCTAAGCCTAAAGAGGAGATTTTGCAATTCATTTAATCCCCCAGGATTTGGGGTCCTCCCACAATAATAATCCCATTTGCAAAATTTGGAAAATATTTACATTTGTTCAAAATTTACAGTAATTTTTAAAAGAATCTAAAATAGAAAAAAAATATTCTCATGGAACATGCAGCTTGAGACATGTT
Organism: Platysteira castanea; assembly: GCA_013397175.1. Classification (NCBI taxonomy): domain Eukaryota; kingdom Metazoa; phylum Chordata; class Aves; order Passeriformes; genus Platysteira; species Platysteira castanea. The sequence continues at coordinate 40,518 of VYXC01009026.1, forward strand.
TGTTTTTCCTAATGTCATTTCTCTACCTGCCAGTTTAATTATTTCCTCCTGGAATGAAGAAGGGGAGGGACCTTTTTGTATACAATGAGCTTAAGCTACAGAGGAATGTGGAACCCCTTGTCTTGGTTAAACTCTCTTCTCTAGGCACTGCTGGCTGCTACAGCAAACTGTGGGCACTAGCAATACTGTTCCCAGCTGCTGATATTCTCTGTCTTGTTATCATTGTTGCTATGCTCATGAGACTGCGTTTTACTGCATCACTCAACCACAAACAGAGATTAGCTTCTGTTTTATATATTCTTACTTTTTCAAGATTCTTGTTTCACCAAAAAAAATTCTTGTCTTCTAGATATATGCCACTAACAACCTTTTACAGTCCTACTCTCTTCTGGGTGCAGCAGAAGTAGTTCTCACATGGTTCTTGTGTTCACACTGCCCTGCCTCACTGAGAGCTCATTTCTGGAATTCTCAAATCCAGATACATATATAGGAGTGGGTAAGAGAGCAGCCATGAAGTTAATCAGAGCAGAATGAGAATTGTTACCCCACCAGCCAAGGATGAGTGAAAGCTGTAAAGTTAATTTGCCCAAATGAGGAAGAGGACGAAGAACTGGAGCTTTGCATTTGACATTTCCGAGGCATTTCCCTGCCCATCACATCAGGCTCATTACAGGCTCACCAACAGGAGTTTTGTTTGCTTGTTTTTGCAAAAGATCCCAGAAGAAGGGGAAACACCTAAAAGCTGTGGTAGTAGAAACCTCTGCACTGTCTCCACACACCTCCCAGGCTAGTTCACTATTTAATCACACACTAAACATTGAAATGGAATTTTTCAAAGCAATTGCTCTACCCTGTCCTACAAATCCAGTGGCAGTTGAGGCATCCCAAGAGAGTAACAGCCCCACTGACAGCTGTGATCAGTCACCAGCTCTACCTGCTGCCTAATTCCAAAATGCAAAATTTCCTAGGTTTAGTTTTAGCTGAAATGACTAACACTGAATGCACAGTGATACACAACAAAATATATAGCATGTGGAATGAAGGTAATTTGGAGCACCATGATCAGCTTTCGTATTAGAGGAAGAATATAATGCTGAAACCATCTGGCCTGCGGCTACGAACACACCAAAGAGACATAAAACCAAGTTAATGGCAGCATGCCAGGGCCTTGTTAAAAAACAGCAGATCACTAAAACAAAGCAAGTGCTGATGTAGCACCACCAAAGGCTTATTAATGGGCCCGGAGACAGAGTGCTCTTATATTTCATTATGTGCTTAACAGCAATACCTGCCTCTGCAGAAGAAAGATAATTTCTAATGAACACTTTCTCATGTCCTATAATGATTCTATACCAGTGGTAAATACTAAGAGCTGTGGTTCTCCTGCCTACCGTATTTTTTTACACAATATACTGGAATTTTAATTTAATTTTTAAAAGATTATTAATCTTCTTTAGAGGAATAAATAACAAGATGCATCAGGTGAAGCTGAAACTGAAACTAGGACATTCTAGCTTAAAAATAACTCATTAGGATCTAAACAGGCCATGGATGCTCAAGTACTGTGTTCTGGATGCTGGTATATAAGGTATAAAGTTATTAGAGAGCATCTAAAGGAGGGCTGTGAAGATGGTGAGGGGCCCAGAGGGGAAGCCAATATGAGGAGTGGCTGAGGTCACAGCTTTTTCAGCCTGGAGAAGAGGAGGCTGAGGGGAGACCTCACTGCAGTTACAACTTCCTCATGAGGGGGAGAGGAGGGGCAGACACTGATCTCTCCGGTGAGAGTGACAGGACCCGAGGGAATGGCCTGAAGCTGTGTCAGGGGAGATTTAGGTGGGATATTAGGAAGGTTCTTCACTCAGGGGGTGGCTGGGCACTGGAACAGGGTCCCCAGGGAAGTGGTCACAGCACCAGCCTGGCAGAGTTCAAGAAGTGCTTGGACAATGCTCTCAGGCACACGATGTGACTCCTGGGGATGGTGCTGTGCAGGGCCAGGAGCTGGACTCGATGGCGCTTGTGGGTCCCTTCGGTTCAGAACATTCCACGGTTCTGTGCTCACCCGGTCCGAGGCAGCAGCCGCGAGGATCCCGCCGGGACCCGCAGGTGGCACCGCCCTGCCCTGCTCCCGTCTCCAGGGCCAGGACCGCAGGGAGGGGCGGGTTCGATTTGAGGTCGGCAAGGAGGGGATAGGAAAAGCCCAAAAAAGGCCTAAGTGTGTAAAAGGTTCTATTTTTGAAGCAGCAGCCCGCAAAGTACTTGCTGCACAGAGGTCAACATTTGTTTTGAAATAAAAATCTGGATGCTTGTTTGGGTTTGAGGTTTCTGCTTAGCAGCATTCCCAGAGACTGTGACTAATTTTCTTTTTGTGGGAATTCTCAATAATCTCTTCTCTCAAATCATTAGGCCACACACTCCTTGTTTTCTCTCTTGCAGGGACCGTGGAGAAGAGTGAAGGGGTGAAAGTGAAAATAATAATTTCTGCCAAAAATAAGACTGGGGGTGCACACACGACTAGACTAAACACAATAAGGGGCACTGTTATCTGCCCTCTTACTTGAACAAGATTGTTTCAAGATTTCTGTGTCCTTCCTTCCAGTTTTTGGAAGCCATCAAACTGTGCCCAGAGCTTGCTCCCTCTGTCTCCATTCTCCACTTGTGCTGTCTTCTAATTTACGTCCTCTTTGTGTTGTCTCTGATGCATCTGAAAGTGCCAAATGCACAGACAGAACACAGACCACACGACCTCACACTTACTTGCATTTTACTGGCAGACAAGAAGGGAGAGGACATCTCAGTTTGATGAGGCAACATGCTACCAAGAACTCATTTTGATCCTGCACAGATGTCTTTCAAAAATTGGAAGAACAGTTTCTTGCGTGTAAATAACTAAGAACTCCTCCTTCATGCATGGCATTTATCTTGTCAGATCCTCCAGGTGGAGGATCTTTCAAGGACTTTGGGGTTAAAGTTGGTTGCAAAATATTTTAATAACCTCTTAATTTTTTGCAATATCTGTTTTACTGGGTAGGAGATTGATTTAACACTGGTCCATGGATATAAACAAGTAGTATCTGTGTACACTGTGATGGACAATAAATACTGACCTTGAAATATTTGAATACAATGAATAGGTAGTAAAAACAGTCTAGTGAAGATAAAGCTTTTTATATTTAAGTTGTAGTTTCTAAGGCTTCAATCTTCTTAAAATATTTGTTTCTCCATAACCACAAGGGACAAAAGTTTTAAATTAAAAAATTCAGATTCTAGTAAGAATACTAATTAGCTGAGACTACAAAAACACTGTTGGACCTGGGATAGAACACAAAAGGTTGAAAATACAACACACAGAGGAAGCCTTTACCTCTGACTATCAGTCTCCTAGAAACAACTGATTTCATAAAATGTCTGAAATCTCAGTTAACACATTGTGTAATCACTTAGCAGCAGGTAAGGATTCTGGACTGCATAGAGGATACCCCTAAATGACCCATTAATACAAAAGAGGCCCATGAGGAGTTTCTCTCTCATTCAAATCCAAAAGCTGTGGCTATAATGTTTTCAGTTTTATTCCCTCCCATTCCCCTGGGCCCTTCTGCTTTCTCCCAGGCTGAGCTAGCGTCACTATTAAATGCAGCTGCACCTCTCCCTCACTCACATAATTCCCTATGGCAGCTGGAAACAGAAGGGCAAAGGACTCTGGTGGGTATGGGGGGCACAAAAGTCTCCATGGACTATTTGCACTTCCATACTTAGAAGGGAAAACAGCAGAAACATTAATAGTGAACATGTTATTAGAGACTTCAGCTTCAATCATGGAGCAGCTCCAGGAATGTTGCTCTGCAGATCCTACCACCCTAGAAGACTCCCAGAGGCACTTGGGGAATTTGTCCAAGATTCCACCAAACTGCTGGCCAAGCAGCAATACCTTGGACCTGCATCCAAATCTAAAGCATAGTCAACAAAAGAAAAAAAAAGTTGAGCTTATCTTAACTCCACTGGAAGTTATAATTACTAACAACTGCATTTTCCTTACGTACACCAGAGATTTATGTTGACTTAGATGTCCAGGAAATGAGCCATTCATTGATGCAACTGGGACAAATTCCCATTCTAGGTGGAATCCAAAAAAGTCATAGCCATCACCCTCACAGCTGCAACCTCTTGTCCAAGGTCAGTTGGATCCAGCTCCTCCCCAAAACCTGTTAGAAGTGGGACAAATTGCCAAAAAGCTTTGAGAGAACTGATTGCTTCTCCCAGGACTGCCAAAGTGAGAGCAAGCAAGCAAGAATGAATCACCTAGAGGGGACGGCAAGAATCACTCAGATAACCTGCTTTTTAACCTGCTTTTCTGTCTTCTTCCACTTTTTACAGGGTCACTCGTTCTGCACAGTGTAGCAGAACCAATTACACAACGTGGGTTTCAAACCTCTAATTACAGTGGCTGCTTCTGCCTCGATATTGCTGGAGGGAAACATCCGTGCAGCGAAGCTGTGGTGCCCGTGACAACGACATCATGTGCCATGCTGGTCAAATACTAGTCCGTGACTAAATCTGAGTGTCACCCTTCCTGGCAGTAATTACACCTCTCAATTAAAAAGGAATCATCATCAAGGCTGTGTACAAAGAAAATGTTTTCACATGAAACAAGGGACTCAATGAGAAAAATATTGTAACATAAAATAATCAATAGCATATATTTTTAAAAAGTCTCATTATTTTAAGGACCAAAGGATGAAGCTTTTGTGAGAATGAATAGTCTAATTTTTCATAACTGGAATTAGGTCAACAACAAATTAAATTACTGAGCCAGCATGAAAAAGATGAATTACAGGAAAATAAAAACCTGCCATTAAAATAGATTTCCAGCCTCTCTTGTTAACCTGGAAGGAAAAAAAACAGTCATTTCAAGATGTCAGTGTCATGAAAAAGGATTAGGCAGTGTCATGCTGCTTTCCAGTTTATGAAGTGCAGTGTTACAAGAACCAAAGAGATAAAATTTATAGCAGGGTAGTAACATACAGAAACAATAGAAAAGTGATAGCAGCCAGTTATGGAGTTCTTTCAGCATATCATTTATTGAAAAAATATGAGATTGATAGCTTGAAATTAGATCACTGTGTCAAATCATAACAATGAGATTTTTCTCATTTTTAGCATTAAAACAAAAAAAGTCAAGAGTGTCTCAAAGCATTTTACTAGTTTTAGGTACGTGTCAAATGTACTTGAAATCAGATTCCTCTGTGGGGCTCGCTGCAGTGGTGGGAGGGAAATTAAGCACTGTTACACCCCAGCCATGGCGTGGCGAAGGATGGGGCAGGAGTGCTGCTGGAGCCTGGGGAGCTGGGCTGCTCTTGCACTGCTGTTCCCGTGGGTCAGTGCCACTTTCTGAGCAGAGGCAAGGAGGCAGAGCGAGCTCTGCCCGTGCTCTCAGTGGCTCTTGTCTGGGGAGATGCAGGCCTGTGCTAGAAGAGAAGCATATGCAGAACCCTCATGATATCAGGACCTGTGCACTGCCAAGCAGTATGACACATAATATGCTTTAAAGGCTAATTATAATAGCAATAAAATAATTATCCCCAAGACTGAAAGGTCAGTGACAAATCTCTACAAGAATATCTGTGTAAGGACGGTTGTGAGCGTATAAAAATCTGGCTTTGCGCTAGCTGCAGATGATATTGCAAGACTATCAAATGGCTTTTTCCATTTCGCTGTGATCTGGTTTTGGAATAAAATAGCCTAACACTCAGAAGTGTTCTGATTTTGATTGAGCTGAATATTTTAAAGCAATGCAGCTCTGTTGCTGCTTCTCTGAAGAGCACTGTTTATTAAGATTGTAAAGCCAGTGCCTCAAATCCCAGAAATAAGACTGCTTGAACTTTGTTATTTGGGCTTTTGGTACCTATGTATTATGATGTTGTCTTTAATTACATTGGCATATCCTGTTGTTTCAAGGATTCCTGTTCTGTAGTCACTGGGAAGCTATTCAGTATTCTTTTTACATCCTTACTGAATGAGTAGTTTCAGGTCTTAGTTAAAATACCTCCTCCACATCAGGTTCTGCTTATGGAACTACTAACTTGAAGTGATGAATTAGTGCTAATTTAACTCTGGTGTTTGAAGGCTTTCTTGTAAATATTGAGGTGTTGCCTTAAAAAGATAGAAGACTTGATCTCTGCCAACAATTTTGCATAATTTGAGAGAAGGCTGCTCCACAATGCACATTAAACTGGTGCAAGCTGGGCCAAGTACAGAGACCATGCATGGGCCATGTGCTGGTTTGAAGTGAATTTGAAATTCAAAGGTAGTTACACTGGAAATTTGCAGCCTAAATGAAATTCACCTAAATGAAATTCTTCTTCCAAAGGAGGAAAACTCAAAAGGAAGCAAATGACTTACCTTAATGATACTATGCATTTCTGGTGACATGTCCAGCATAATCAATCAGTAATTTACTTTAAGAAAGGAGTGCTCCTCACAGTAACAGAAGCAGCAGCAGCAGCAGTAGGAGTCTGAACTTTTTTTTTGGAAAATGAGATATTTGAGGTCGAGAGACAATGAGAAACAAGAAATAGCCTGGAGAAAGCACAATACAGTTGTATCCCTTGCTCCCCTATCTCTCTCCAATTTGAATAGATTGGCAGCACTAAGTATTTCACCACAAGGAAAATCCCAGTCACACGGCCTATTTTCATCTAATTACATGACCTACTCTTCCCCTCCCCTTCCTAAAGGTTTTTTTACCATTTATTCAAACATGCCCTGGAAATCATGAGGTGCTGAAAAGCAGCACCTCAGTGAGATGTGCTGAGATAAGTACCTCAGCTCACAAAGATCTAACAATGAATTTTAATATAGGCTGATAGGATTATTCATCTAACATCCATCTCTGGTTTTCCTGTGTGACATAGGGATAGACAGCATTAAATGGTGGCTTCTCTGTATTTAGTACTCCCAACATCAACTGAGAAGAATAGGATATGCAAGGTTCTGAAAAATGGGCCCACAGAAATGTAACAATAGCACCAAAAAATGGGTGCTACCTGCTGTGACCATAATCTTTTTCTATTTCAGGAAGAGATTATGATAGCATCACTCTTCTCTGCCACCACCTGGGTACATATTTGGAAGAAAATGGGCAAAACTTCTACCTTCTGCACAAAAACCTACAAGGAGGTCATGAACAAAAAGGGAAAAAATCCCACAGAACCAACAAGATGCCCAAATTTCTCTGCAGTCAAGGGCAGTTTCCACAGCTAATATTTGTGACAGAAGGGTGCTTCTGGAGGCAACTGCACCAGGGAATTTCTAGGTTGTGTTTGAACTGGAAGGTGTAACTTAATTTGGCTCATTTTTTTCCTTTATATCAGCCTCCCACATTATTTTCACGATTTCCAGTGAATAGCTTATGATGGGCAATTTCTCAGTGAACTTCAGAATCTAAATCACTAAATATATCTAAATCACTAAATCCCAACTAATCCTGTCACCACAGTGAGTCACACGCAGCAAAAAGCTTAATTGGTATAAATGTGAAAAGGATGGGGGACAGACTCGCACATTCTCTTTCAAAGCTTTTAGTATCAATACTTTAAAAAACAATCTGGTTGTATTTTCTACAGTTTGTTTCTGCCCACATCCCCCCTCCTTTCCCCACCCTTCGCAGAGACCACCAGCAACATTAAGCCCATTAAAAGCTCGGTTCCACTGCAGATGGTGTGAAGTGGGAAGGACCAAAAGTCTGTGCACTGCAGATACCAGAGACTGAAATCCATCAAGTAACTGGCTTTACCCCTCGCTCCCATAGGGAAATGCAGGGAGGCAAAACTGGCTTGTATTTCTACAGGTAGCTTAAAAGAGCTGTAAAATCTCACAGTATAGTCATTACGATGCTAAAAGAACTCCCAAAAAACCCCCTAAACCCAAATGCAATTTATTCACCTGATGGCATAGCACAAAAGCTGGCAGAAATACTAAAATGTATCTCCGTATTTTTCAAGATTTCCTTCCTACAGCCCCTCAAAAACAGCTTTCATATTCATAGAAAACTCAAAAAGTGAATAAGAAGAAGGGTTTCCTTCCCTTCTTTTCTCAGATACAGGGTTCATGGCAATTACTTGTGACAATGCAGGGTAACCTTTTCAGTCAAAGCGTGACTAGCAAGTTGCTGATATTGGTTAAAACGTTTTGCTTCTGAAATTACCATGACTTCACTCACTCTAAGGATCATTAGAATAAGTACTGCCACAGGGAGCTTCAGAGAATTGTCCCTGTTACATATGCAGTGTACTGAAACACAGAATTAAGACCATATAGGAAATTCGTGGAAGAGCAGACAATTAAAGTAAACCCTCCCAAGTTCCAGTTTTGTTCTCATCACTTCATCATCTCTTCCTCCCAACTACTTCAAACCGTGTCACAGCACAGCCTTTTTCAGCCACAGCCATTTTCTTCTCTGGCCACATATAAAAAATTACCCAGCCAATTAGTGTCAGAAATGGAAATATTACAGTTTACGACTTAAACTTTTTCATGAAGGACTTTTAAAACTGTATTGCAAGGGCTGCAGAGAAGACTGCCGCATCCTGAATGGGGCCCCGACTGAGGCCTTACACTGCTCGCTGATGAAGGTAAGGTAAAATAATAACTCAGGGCTGGGGACATTCACAGAGCCTGAGCTGAACCCCTCCAAGGTGGAGACCACAGCCCTGGGGCTATCGGCTGCCAGGCTCGCACAGACCCTGGCACCAAGGGGTGTGGGGAGAGAGGCTTTGGGTGTTGGAAAAGCCTCTGGTGAGAGGCACATCCTCCACTGTGCGGAGGAGCCCAGCTGAGGGGCCTTCACCTGGGGAGGGAAAAGCTTATCCACAGCACAGGGGTGACATGGCCCATCAAAGGGCCCCCAAAGGGGTCCCCAGACCCTGCACCAGGGCACCAGACCCTCAGTGTTGCAAGGGACAGTGTCAGGCTGGCCCCTGCAAGGGAGGCACGTGGGTTTTCCCACCTGCCCAAAGTGTATGTGAATCCACGGGATTCTTTACTCCTCGGCGTGTGGCCACGTGTGGCTGCGTGGCGTGGTGTGGCGTGGCAGCGGGGACCCTCACCACCAGAAAACCCGATGGAGGGGAGCAACGAGACGTTGCTGGGACCCTCGGATGGGTGATATGTTCCCACCTAACCCCTGTCACCTCCCCCTGTCCCTGCACCCTGCCACCCACACTTCTTTCTCTATGTCTTTCTTTCTTTCTTTTCTCTTTCCTTCTCTTTGCCTCTTTTACTATTAAATAAAATACATCAATTTTTTGGCACCAACACCTAACCTCATTTGGTTTTAGTCTCATTTTTGGGAATATTTTGAACCTTCTCAAAGTTCCATCCGGTTTATGCACAGAGACTCAGTTTTCTTTGCTCTTCTGGGTTTAAACTGGATCGTAACAATTAGTAAAAAAGGCTTTTGTTCGGAGGCAGGAATGAAGATTTGAGGAAAATAAAATGGAGAAGAATATAAGGACTATATAAAAACCAAACCTGGAAAGAAAGAGGTTTTCTATTTAACAGCACGGTTCAGAACTATAGCCAGAAAAAAAAAGTAAACTTGCCCTGTCTCTGTCCTAGTGCGACCTGCTAAACCGTATTTAAATTCATGGTTGTGATGGTAAGTGTTCTATGATGGTTGATGCCACAGAGTGCAGCCTTTTTTCCTTAAGAAACTTGTTCCTATTTGAATTATATTGAAATCATAAGGCAGCCTCAGCAGCACTGCTTCCACTCAAAACTTTCTACAAGTCTTTTTAGGGTTTCCACGATGCTTTTGTTCAGGGATCCCAAGGTTTTCAATGCCTCATACTACATATACCTACTTAATGAATATCAGCAAGTTTAGATTCTTATAACTTTTTTTGGGAGTGCTCAGGATAGCAATTACTTTGAGCTACTTCTGAAGGTACCGTAGGACACACTGTGAAGTCTCTTCTATGTTGGACTGTAGGCAAAACAATTTCAGGCTCAGTCCTAAAAGACACTGCTTGATCTCCTGGGAGCAGAAGATTTGATTCACAGTTTTGGGGTTTCATTACCAAAACTGTAGGTGTCTTTACAGATGACTCTTGGCTGTTCTGTTCGGCTTTGGGAGACCCGGTCATCTCTGTGGTCAAAGGAGCAAAGGGGAGAATGTTTGCCTCCCTGGCTGCTCTGTACTGGGAAATTGTAGCCATGAAAGATCCCAGCACGAATTCGAGCTGGCAGTGTGGGTGGGCTGTGCAAGGCTTGCTACGCATTGCGAAATTCAGCTAACTCACTGAAAATATTGTTTCATCATCCTACTGCATGACTTGATAGGGATGGTTCCTTTTAATGGGGCTGTTTTATAATACATGAGTCACTTATTGCTAATGGCCATCTACTTTGCTTTTGTAGGTAAATCATGGGCTATTACCCAGTGAATTGACTCAGAAAAGTAATGCCCTATATACAGAAAAACACAAGAGACAGTACACACGAAAAAGAACCTCCAAAAAATTGCATAATTTTCTATGCCTTCAGCTAAGGGAAAGCTTTCAGTAACAAAAAAAATTGAAATGAAAATAGGGTTATTAAAGTCATTTTGAGGGATGCCAAGAACCTTTGAAATGATTTTCATCTTTCACATTTGCAGACAGTGATGACAACATCCACTCCATGGTCAAAACATTTCCGTGCCTCACAAGAACTTCATTTCTGCCAGGAGGCAGAATCTGGTTGACTGCGGCTTCTTTCCACATCGCTTTGTTTCCTCCCTCTTGGCACAGCCATAGGTATTGTGTGAAGCCCAGCAGAGCTGCGAGATTGTGGCTTGATTAGGATTCTCAGCAGGACCCCTTCTGCTCAGAATCGCTATTTCCCTGGTACTTAACAGAGCATGAGTAGTAAGGGTTAGATGGTGAAACACAAAGTAACTACAGACAGCCTGAGCCTCATTTTCTGATGACAGAAATTGCCATTATACTTTGTGTTCCCACAAGTTTGTGGTCTGTTGATACCATTTGTTTTAATAGATGTAAATAGCAACCAGCTACCATGGCTATGATGATATCAAGTCCTAAAAATATGCTAAAAGGGCATTTGCAGTTTGTCCTGCATACTAGAAAGGAAATTCATCCCTTGAATAAAATTGATTCCTTAAGATCACCACAAAATTTATAAGAATATAAAAATATCTTTAAAGAAAGTCTTCAAAGCTGTGTGAAGTCAAAGAGACTATGAACAAAAGGGTAGTCGTTTATCTTCCCTAATCTGTGTTGTCCTAATGGGAACTGGGAACAGACAAAAGATCATAAAATAGGATTTATAAGCTCTGATCCTGCTCTTCTTCCTGCTATGTGACCTTGCACAAACCACTTAAATTCCTAAGGAGTCCTACAAAGAATTTAACAGTATTTCAATTCTTAGTCCCTTTTCCTCCCCGATGTCATTAAACTGTTGTGCATCTTTTTTCTGTTTCTGTAAAATCTGATGAAAAAACCCCATCACTGATAGATATCTTTATCAGAAATATTTTTGATTCTTTTCCAGTAAAAAATTACCATAGTTGTTCTAAGATCTTTGCTACATTATTTCTGCAGCCCTTTTGCCCATAAGATACTTTGTCTATACCTTCGTGTGACACTGAGAAATTCTTCCCCCTTATTTAATTTACCAACTTCTACATAAATCTTCAGATCTTTGAAAAGTTATTAGAAACCTCAGTACATTTTTTTTCTTTATATCTCTTTTCAAACATACTCTTTTCTATTATTTATGGTGGGTCTTTTGAAGCAACCTTGCTGGTTTTTATGATGGTAGATACTGATACTTTGTCTTGCTGAAATTGACTGTATGGATCCTTAGTAATTCAAATGTTCCACTCTGTTTTTTTCTGCAAGTCCCTTCTATAGTGCACTGAATTCAGCTGCCTCAGGAAAAGTAGTGTGAAAATATTCTTGCTACTCTCATAGCCTCAGAGACTATCTATCGATTTCATTAGAAATTCTGGCAGAAAAGCTGCATAAGCACCAAGATTCTCAGCATCACGTGGCAAGATGCATGTTCTCTCTGGCAAAACCATCAATTCCTATTTCAGGAAAAGAAATAGAGGAATTGGCTTAATGATGTATTTCTCTAATAAAAAGTTAAGGAAGAAAACTGGTGAATAGTTCCTAGGTGAAAGTTAAAAAAAGAAACCAAACCAGCACCTCTATTTTCAGGTGTAAGGTTTATGTGGAACATCTCACTTTGCTCAATTTCTACCACTTCTGGTTCTTCACCACTTCTGATGCAACCATGACCTTCTGGTGCAAGGCTGCCAGCTCAGGAGAAGAGAATGAATCCTGGCCAGCCTAAGGGCTGCACTGTTGGAAACACAGCATGGGCACTGCTTCCATGCATTGCCAACAGCAGCTCTGGAATCTGGACATGTTATGGCAAAACCAGTTACGTTTTCTCATTGCAGAACTTGGCACATGGCACTTTCTGAAAAACATTTAGCTCTCACTCTGAAAGTTGTTTTTGGTAACAGCTTTGAAGTTGATCAGTCTATGAAAGCACAATAGTGGGGCTTAAACTCATTTTCAGTGCCAGGCAATGAAATGGGACACGATCGTTAACTGGCACTTGACAGAAGTGTTACTGGAAACGTCCCAGCAGCCTAACAAATGACTGCTACATCAGGGGCCCAACTTGGCTAAAAGATGCCACTTTGCTAGACAGTTCCTTGGCAAAAAGCAGAGGGAGAGAGCTGACGGATTTGATGTCATGTGAAGATGGTTTCAAACTTGTTTTCAAGAAAGAGCAGCTTAACAATTTTAGATTAATGGAGGACTTTGGTCTACTATTGGACATGTCTTAGAAATTTTGGGTGTGCTTCAGTGCTGTCTCTATATTTTCTATTTTAGCTTGTTCGCCATATTCATAAAAAAATGAACCCAAGTTCATTGGCTGAAATTCACTGGTATCAATTCAGTAACAGCTGTCACAAAGCAACTCTAAAACAGCATGCATCTACTCCCCACCATCATTTTCCTCAAGAAATGACCACAATTTTTGGACACTACTGAAATCAGTAAACCCTAGGCTCATGTTACGACAAAGAAGAATTACCATGACATTTAATGCAAAGTAATACAAATCACAAATCATATAAAGGAGCCTTAAACCACCAAAGTCTAAAAAACTCATTTTTAAAGAAGGACTTCATAGTTAAATATTATAGGCTCCCCTGGGTAGCTATTTTAGAGAAAAATACTTAGATTATTTCATTAAGACCCATGGATGTCAGCATGCAGTCCTTCAAACACCAGCTGTTTAAGAGCAGTACAAGAATCAGCCTGAGTTGTGCAATCACTGCTACACACCGGTGAGCCAGCAAGAGTCATCCAGAGTTTTTATTGCAATAGTAGTTGTAATTGCTATTTCAGTTTTGCCTGTGGCCTCATTGCTGATTTCTAAATCTTACTATTAAATTTCAGAGTCTAAGGTGGAAGAGGAAAGGGATGCAGGATCCCTATTCTAATAGAAGGATTCTGGATCCCTGTCAGGAAAGAAGATACTGTGGACAAGAAAGTGAGAAGAAGGACAGTGGTAGAAAATACTGTGTAGCCTGGAGAAGAGATGATTTCTCTGAGGAGGTTACTAAGATGCTCCCTCACAGCAGTGTGTGTCAGGAGGATGAGAGACAACAAATTGTAAGAGGGATGATACAGGGTATAAAGAAGAACTTGTTCACCCTGAGGACAGCCAGGCAGAAGAATATGCCCAGGGAGGTTGTGCAGTCTCCATCCTTGGAGGGTTTCAAGACCCGACTGGATAAAGCCCTGAGCAATTTGGTCTGATCTCAATTGACCTTGCCTTGAGCAGAAGTTTTGACTAGAGATTTTTGAGGACCCTTCCTAACTCAATTCCTAACACTTACGGTCCTATAAATGATAGAACATGTGCTATTTCATACTGGGAAAGAAATGGTGAAGTGGGAAGGAGACAGAAGGAATAGAAATGGGTGGAGAAGTGTTGAAGAGTGCAGCTATTGGAATACTCCAGATCAGAGGCTTCTGGGTTGGACTGACCTGCAACTGTGGGTTTTCATTTATTTGAGTTCAGAGAGCAGAATGTCTTGTGACCACTATCCAGGTCACCCACCAATTACTAGGAATCCTGGAACTCACCATCTGTCAATTTGCTTTCACAATGATGCTGTCAGGCAACATTTTGGTACTTGAAACCCACCTGTCTGGTGGCACCAGGCTCTGGGAGGAAGCTGGGTTTTGTTTAACTGTTGAAACAAAGACAAATCACCCAGGAAAACTACACCAAAAACCCGACCAAACCTTACATGTTTTATCCTCATTTTCCATTCTGGTTTGGGCTTGACCATGAAATTCTTATTGGAGGTACTGCTCATTCACTTGAATTTCACAGAAAATCATCTCAGTCTTTTCAGACATTTAGAAATCACAGTACCCAAAAAAGGTCATGTATTTTCTTTGGGACAGTTTTTATTTTTATTTTTTTTGCTACAGTATGTAAATGACAAGCTTGGGTGACTTTCAAAGACAGTTATTTACTCCTTTTGCTAAAGGAAGCTTAAGATAAATTTGTTACAAATAACTTTGATTCCTTTCAGATGTTCTTGGTTTTACATTACAGTACAAAGTAGGCAAACAGGTTTCATTAGGAGGGTAACATCCCTTTAGGTTATTGAGTGGAACAGAACCCGGTCACACAAGAATCTGGACTTCCAGTCTTTACTTGACAGTTCAAACTTGCCCTTTACTACCAAGAACCCTAAACAAGAGTTTCCCTTTTTGTTACAATACTTCCTATTGCTTGTCACCAGGGCTACCACACATTTTCCAGGTATAAAAGCAAAGATAATGGGGAAAAAAACCCTAAAACACAGGCTGTGTCTAGATCACAAACTTCTGCTGGAATATATGGGCTGTGGAATGTCTGCTTCCTTACGCTGTCTTGAGAAGAAGCCTGCAGAATAGTGTGGCTATGCTACAGCACAGTGCCTTTCTTGGTGTAGTCTGGGCTCTTTGGGGTGAGGGTGTTCATTACGTGGTCAGATTTTTTTGTCAGCATAATGCTGAGTCTACATGAAAAGTCTTGTTGGCTTTTTCCTTATCACAAGAATCTCTCTGAAGTAATTATGCTCAAAGAATAAACAGGAAGGTGGGGGTTTCTAGTAGAGTGCTGCAGGTGATTAAGTGTCCCGACTTCTCTGAAGGTACACTAGCAACCTGAAATCCAGTCCTATTTTGTGAAAACATTTTTAACTACTGTCAAGTAGTAGTATCATTCCCTGAATTTTCCTACCAATTACAAATGTTTTTAAGTCACACAGTATGTTTCCCCTACTGCCAAGCAGAACAGCCATAAAGACAGTGGCAGGGAAGGAAACAGAATAAATAAAAAGTTATACACAAAAGGCTTTAAAATGCACCAAGTGTGTGAAGGGGAAGCCTTTTCCCACTGTTTTCTTCCTCCTGAAACAATCTTAGCTGTTGCTTGGTATTATTTTACCTCAAACACTCAGACAAGAGTAGTAACTGTTCAGACCCACTATTTCTTTTCGCTTTGATTTACCTGTCTGTAAATCCTAACCCCTCAGGTTAAGCAATGTCACCAGTATTCCAAAGAGAACAGAACACACAGGAAGGCCAACATCGAGCCTATCCACACACCCTCTGGAGTTCCAATGCAAAACATTTTGTTCTGTTGGCAGCTGCACATTTGATAATGTACTACAGACCATACAAATGATTTGCACTGACAGAATCGTCACACGAAGCAAGAATTTGCACCATCAGCTTTTTATAAAGGAATGCCAACAGAAACTAGATCCAGATTCGAACCCTCGGGTGCAACTGAGGAGTGAGCAGCTCAGATCAGGAGCACTGTGCACATGGGCCATTTCTGCTCCCTCAAATCCTGAGAGACTTGGCAGGTGTGGTACCTGGGCATAGCTTGGGAAGGCTGAAGAGATGCTCCAGGGTACAGGTGTGGGGTATCTGAGTCACTCAGAATGTCTGGCTGCTCCTTTCTCACTGGGTACGTGTTGGTGAAGTGCTGCCCAGCCTCCTCATCATCTTGTAGGCAGTTCTGCTGAGACTTAGTGAGTCTTTGCACCAGGAAAATAGCACAAAGAGAACATACCAGGATTTGGGCCACTGATTCAAAACTGAAATACTTATTAAAAACTGCTTTGACTTTAAATAGCTTTATTGTTTAAAATAAAATAATTATTTAAAAATAGTTTTAAATAAATGAACCTAGAAGGTGTGGATCTTTGATCTCCATGTCTGATATACTTGTGAATAAATAGATCTATAAATACCTCTTGATCTTTTTGGTGATGAAGTGCACAAAATGTTAAAAATATATTTTTTAAGCTGAAATCAAAAGTTGTCTCTTTAGAAATAAACTTATTATTCTGAAACACTCAATGCAATGTTACAGAAATCCAAAATATATTCTAACTACATAGTCACTATAAATACATACTTTAACTGAATGCATGCTTTTTAATTACTCTGTGAGTAAATTGCCAAAAAAGAAAATTAGGCTTCTCTTTAAAAGAAAAACGAAATAAATAAACAAAGAAACCAACCCAGAATTCAAATAATAAACTGAACCAGCCAGTAACACTTTAAAATACAGAAGTGTCTTTCCCTTTCTCCTTTAGAGTAGCCCAGCATTATGACACTCTGAGGACAACAATCAAACAAACAAAAAACCCCCCAAACTACCGTTCTCAAGTTTCATTCTAACAGCAAAAGTTTTCATTAATTTGGGCATTTAAAATTTGCTAGTTTAATATAAAGCTGCACATGAGGCTCCCTAGGGTATAAATAAACTAAGCCTCCACAGTGGAAATCAAAAGAGGAATCATACATGCAGTTTATTCTAGAAAAAACATTATTTAAACTTTCACTTAAAAAACCCGTTAAGTGTAACAGTGCATTAGGAACAATCAAGCTCACTAGAGGGACAATTTGCTTGCAAATGTCAAAGCATGATCTTTAATGTTATAATTCTGAGCAGTATCTCAAAGATTTCACTTCATAGCATTTTACAAAATAATATCCTAAACCTGAACACACTGCATCATACAAGGTTGGTAAGCAGGAAATCACAGAGTGGAGTGAAGTGGACCCCTCAAAAATGCTGTTTCCTGAGGTGTAAAGGAATCGTTTCACACTCATCAGCGGGGCTGGACCATTGTGCTCTGTGCAAGAACAGCTGCCACATCTTGACCAGAGTGTGGCCCAAAGGCCTGGGTGTCTAATTCTCACCTTCACTGTCCTGTCAGTGGTTCTCTGACCACCACACAGGGAGGGCTGAGCACCAAGTGATAGAAATACCCACTTAAAATGACTCTTTGTACTGATCTAAATTTGTAAAGCTGATAGAGAAAGAACAGATTTTACAATGCAGGTCTCAGAACTGCAGGGCAAATAGATGCAAATGTGCTTTATCAGCTGGAACAAGTGCCCTGGAATACTAACACGCTGTGGATCTGCAGTGAACCTCTGAATCTCTTCTGTTGGATCAGTCCCACTTTACATGACTTTCACTCATTGACAGAGGCTGCAGCCACACAGTTCCGTGATCCTGTGCACTCATTTGGGATGAATCAGACATGAGCCCTAATTCCAATAAATATTCATAGACAAAGGCAAGGATCATTATTCCCCATTTATGGAGGAGAAATTGAGGCACAAAGTGATTACTCCAGGTCAGTGACACAGCTGGAGGAAGACCCGGTTAGCCCCACACCTGCTACCAGGTGCTTTAAAATTGGCCAAAGCCACTTGATTATTTAATATGAATAATTTACTAAACATCTGACTTTTGTTTCTGTTTTTAGTGAGACCAGTGATTTCTTTTTTAACCTTCCATTTCTAAAACAACCCACACGACACTGAGAGTAAAGGTTCAAGAAATTTAGTGAAATCTGCCAGCAGATTTATCCCATTCATGATATTCACTGTAAGCTATAAGATACAAGGTCAGCCTGGTTATCACCAAATGAGGGCTCCTCAAATGCCACTGCACTTTCCTCACTCCACCCAAATAATTATATGGCTCACCAGGAGAAATAAAATGGATAAAAACAGTAAGACTTAGAAAAAAAAATAATGTTTCCATAAAACAGAGACTTATTGCATGATAGCTGGAGGCAACACCTTTGCACAAACAGCTGTAAATTAAAGCTGTCCTTTTACTAAGCTTCCAGAGATTGCTTACACAATGTGCGGCAATGGGAGAGAATATAGAAGACAGTTAATTTTCTTCCTTCTTCTTTGCTTGCTCAAGTGGATGAAAAGCTACTTGCCTACTCTCAAAAGGATGAAGATAATAACTTTTTATGCTCCCATACCACGCTGCTACAGTTGTGAAGAGATGTGAACATTTTGCCACCTGATAGCTAAACTAAAATTTTCTTGATTTCTAAGTAAATGTGAAAGTATATTGTCAAATACACATCACCTGCAGGTGGCAAGTGTTAGAGAACTCGATATCACAGTTTTGTTCTACCCTCTCTAGTAACCACTGCTGAGCTCTCAACGTGCTGTGTCCACTCCTTTCAGCTATGAGAAGGCTATCCAGTGTTTAAGTTCTTCCACACGCTGCAGTATCTGTGTATAATAGAAATCCATGTTGGCTGCAAAATCAGTACACACAGGGGATTCCATGTCACCAAAGGTGCAGTACAGTGCAGTTCCTCCAATGCTAAGGAAAACAGTTGCTATGCACAGCAGGATCAGCAAAATACAGGAGCCACCAGACACTTCATCTGTAAATAAGAGCAGAAAAGGTGAAAAAGGATGGTATACAAAGCAATACTAAGGCATGTGAGAAAACCTGAGACAGATTTTTATCATAAACGGGTCAAGAGGTAAACACACTTAATATTGCTCACCATGTCAAAGTGACCACAGTATATACCAGGAATTTTATGTTTCTCAGTCTTTTCAGAAACCTAAATAATTATATTGCTTCATTTCTGCAGTCTGTGTACCTGTCCTTGCTGAGATCACTTGTGGAGTCATTCCACACTGAGGCAAAATACATTTACCTGTGAGAATGCCCCACAACCAAAGCCTTCCTTCATGGAAGAGTTGAAATGAAACAAAGGCTTTGAAACTAAACCAAATGGAAATATTCTTGCTTCATTTGTAATGACACTGACTGCACTACAATGAACTGCTTGTGTTTACTCTCACATTTTAAGTATAGACAAAACCTTCAGAGTAGGCTAATGTGAGGGGTTATTTTACATTTCAGTTATTTTCTGCTAATTCCTTGCATAATTGTTTATTCCAGAGTAGGAGCAATACAGAAGTTGCAGAGTTGCTGCACAAAATAACATATTGTATTTCTCATGAGGATATTTAGCCCATCAAAAAGACAGTAGGGTGTAAAGCCAGATTTAATGACAGCTATCAAATATGTGTGCATGTTGAATTACAAAGCAAGGTTAAAATCTGACATCTCCACTCCCAAGGTCTGCTAGAAAGGCTTGGAAATGTACCCATGGACAAAGCACAACAGATTTGTTTCTTTTGCATCCCTCTACCTACACAGCAAATGGATTTAGGGAGAAAGCCTATACCTCCCTCCTCCAAGCAATGAACATTAATGGAAGGACTTCAATTATCTGTCACTTGTATATCATTCATCTAGAGGAAAAAGCAGTGACTTCATTCTCAACCAGCCTTTAAAACATAAGTGTGCTTATTGTGTCCTTCTGTAGTCTTGTTACCCAAACTTGGCACAGATTAACAATCTTTGATCAACCTTTACTTATTAAGTTTTAAAAAACCAAGAGAGTATGTTTAATAAATGCCTGCTTTGCTGTTGTGAACAAAAAGATCAACAATATTTGCACCCCAAGAGGGAAACCTATGAATTAACAGCTTTAACCTACCTTGATCCAATGTATCTTCCATTTCTTGGAATCTCACTCTTCTCTTTGTTTGCCTTTGCTGGACTTGAGCAATTGTTTTTCCATCCCTGTCATCTCTCTTCTTTAGTATAGACACCAGTCCTTCCACTGGGGCAATCTATCAGAAGAGTCAGTGAGTGGCAAAAGAGATGTTAAACAGAGCTCACGCTTTAATTTCTCACAATGACTCAGGGAGGAAAAGAGCTAAACAGTTAATAAATGATTTCCAGTCTACTTTTCTTAAACATTGCAGCACTTGTGAAACCTCCTTCTTGAAGACCTGAAGTCCTGAACACACAGGACAGCTGCAAGATCGTTCTGCTGCTTACTGACACTGCTTGCCCTTAGTGTTATAAAAGTTAAATACACACACATTTACTGCTTGGATTGTACTTTGTGTTCCTTTGTAAGCTCCCATGGGCTGGGCAGTGGAGAGGAGGATTTGTATCAAAATCACTATGATCAGAGGGCAGTAAGAAGTCAATGACACACTGCTCTGCCTCTCCAAAGATATAATCCTGCAGAGACCATCAAATACTTATTGTGAGATTAATTTTCCAGCACTGCAATTGGTTCCCCAGGGGGGACAGCAGCTACAGCAGGGCACAAAACCAGAGAGAGGGAATACCAGGGAAAAAGAAAGCTTCAGTGCTCTGGATAGATTCCAGCTCCACACTGTAATAAGCTCTCTGGATACAGCAGCAGCTCAAAAATCCTTCCCTGGACGCTGGTCACCCAAACAGCTTGCACAAACAACAATACGGTCAACAAGTCAATAAACTACAACTTATTTTTCTTTGCTATAGCATTTGGATTAGTTGCAAGAATATATGCTAAGCCATACTGGGATGGCTGAGCAGTCTGTAACTTCCTAGTTATTAATGAAATGAAAGTAGGTGAAGTATAAGGAGAAAAATGCTTTCCTAAGCAAGTAGTTCCCAGTGTGCTAGAAATAAACAGAAATTAAAACAAAGTATGTTTAAACATGCCCTTTTTTTAACCTTGAGAGCACCCTTGCCTCAAAAAAAGTCATAATTATTTCTTCCTAGATCTTAGGACTTTTAAAAACTTACTCTATAGATCAGCAGTAGGATTTGTTAAATTGAAAGGCAATATGTACACATTTGTGATACAGATAAAATATATCACATTTACAACTGAGTTTGCAACTCATCTATTAGATGACCCCAAATGCCTCTAATTTTCACAAAAACTCAAAAACCCCCAACTTTCCAAGTAACACTGTAGCTGCAGACAAGTGACTGCTTAAGTCTATCTATGATGTTAGAGACCACCCATAAAAACCTGTTTGCATTGCAGTTCCAAGAACTGTAGATAAACAAACAACTTCATAACTTAAGCTTGCCTCATGCTCTGAGCTTATATAATGCATTGATGCATGCTGTAGTCAGAGAGATGGTGCACTGCCCACAGCCAGGCACAGGAACAATCCAATAGGCACTGGAGCAGCCTTGGCGTTGGCAACATTTAACTGATAAATGTGGTGATTACACTTGCAGGTTTCTGGTCTGGCAGTATTTTATAGTTCTCAAATGGACAAATAACGTTACCCTGCACAGCTCAGAGCTGGGCACTGTGGGTGTATGCCTATGGTCTAATAACTTTTCCAAAATCAGAATTGAGAGGATAAAGTTGATCTCTGCCACATTACCACTTTTGATATGCACTTTCCCTTCTGATTATCTGCTCAAGAACTTGAATGGATTATCTAATGAAACAATGCAAGGAAGTGCTTGGAAAGTAGTGAAAGTGTGAAGGCGGTGGAAATGAATTGTTTAAGTCAACAGCCACAGGACCAGTAGTTGGCACGAATGACCCAGAAATAATAGTCTGCAAGTGTCTCATCACAACAGACGAGTGCACAGAGGTTGAAGTTTCTACTGGTAATGTTAAATTAGCCTTGCAAAACTGCCACAAAAATTTAACAGCCCAGCAGAAAAATCAACACTTATGTTTCCTTGTTGTGACAAGGAAGAGGGATTATGTAGGAGTGCTTTGATTCAACTTATTTATTTGGAAGGGTGGAGATGAAATGATATCCTTTAGAAGAGTAGATTATTTTAAGCTTCTGCTTACAGCATTGCTTTCATAAAGAGGATCAATGGCTCCTCCCATACCACCCACACAGCAGGCTGGCTGTTGCCTGGAATGCTTATTCCCAAGTGGATTGGACTGCAGAAGGTGGCAATGTCACCCAGAAATGGCAGGGCATTCATACCAGTCTGCCCTAAGATCAGATGTGGTGGTCTGTTCTGCAAGACATCATTCCAGCCTGAGGCCCTTCATTGTCTCTGTTGGCTCTTGGTAGTTTCTGAATGACTGTGTCACAAACTCGAGTCTTCTCCAAGCTTAAAACCAGAGGGCTATCCTTGACAGGATTATGTGGAAATGTGTTTCAGTAATTACAGTTACATAAAAGGCTTTGTGGAGGAAAGTCTTGCTACAATGAGGCTCATTTACTTTCCCTGTCAGCCTACATGGCTACGTTTCAGGATTTAAAAAAAATGTATAAAGAACTAATTTGACGCAGCACAAGTTTCTCTATTCTGAACATCTTCTTTTGCTTATAAAGCAAGTGCTTTTGATTTTGCAATAAAATCAGTGTGGCTAGTGTTGCTTCCCTATCCCAACAAAAGCCATAAACCGTATTTTGAAAAATGGCCCCTTTATATGTAATTCATACCTAGAACAGAATCATAGAATTAGCTTGGCCCACAAGGATCATCGAGTCCAACTCTTAGTCCTGCACAGGACACCCCAAAGAGTCACACCGTGTGCCTGAGAGCATTGTCCAAATGCTTTTTGAACTCTGTCAGGCTGGTGCTGTGACCACTTCCCTGGGGAGCCTGTTCCAGTGCCCAGCCACCCTCAGGGTGAAGAACCTTTTCCTAATATCCAACCTAAACTTCTCCTGATTCAGCTCCATGCCATGACTATACTGCATCTTCCCTATTTCATCTGCCTTTGAATTTCAAAAGTTATGAAGTTAAGGTTTTTTGTCTTTGTCTGCAATATATGAAGTGATTATATTAGATCAATCACCCACTAATTAAACATCCAAGGAGAAGGACTTAGCTGCCACACAAGACGAAATTTTACATCCCAGTCTTTAGGAGGCAGGAAGAATTAAAAAAGGCAGAATATATTATTTAAATTGGAAGACAACGAGTTGACCACAAGTCAAGCAGAGGCTTGAGTTGAACCACAGGCAGAAAAATACAGGCTTGCACCAGACTGCTCTGCAAATGGCTCTTACGTGAAAGAGCTGCATAAAGCACCCTAGTGAAACATCAGATATTTTCTTAATTCTAAGCTGGATAACTAACAAAAGATGGTCTTGGAGCATCTATGTAACTGAGCTTACTCAGTCAGCTCTGCTGGCCTTCACAAAATCTTTTGACTGGAGCCTTTATAATCACTATACAGGAACTGAAAGTGGCATGCGGGTGTGTGGTGGCATTTTCACCAAGAGTCAAAAAGGACAGCAGCAATGACTGTTGGTTAATTGAAACTCTGTTAAATAAAGCTTCTCTCTTTTTCTCACCATTAACCAAAACCAAATCTGCTTCAATGAAAAGTTTTACACTTTTCAGATAAATTTTCATAACCAGGTGGCAAAATTAGAAAAAATAAACTTAAACTCTAATTTAATTACCTATCTCTTCTCTGTTTAAAATACCATTTGCTAATAAAATATCAAAAAGCTTCTTACACTGTGCTTATTTTCAACAAATATGATATATATATACACAAACATACTGGACAAAACTATGAAAATAAGACCTTGTACTTTAAGTTCTTAGAGAAAATAGATTGAACTTGACAATTAGAATTAGTTGTACCATATAGACATAAATAAAAACCCCAAAATGGGGGCACTACTAACTGGGAACTAGGAAGAAAAGCTCATTGTATGAAATATTTTGGTCTGAATGCAGAGAACCACTCAAGAAGTTTCATTTGTGTATTCTTCTTACTCAGTTACTTGGCAAAGAACTGTAATTTTATGACAAGCAATACCAGATTTTTTTAAAGCAGTAATCCACAAAATGACAAAACCCAAGACTGCCCTGTGTTGCAGTAAAAGCAGCAGACAAACCCCTTTGCTAATAAAATACATTAGATATGTGAGTAATTTGAGTTTGAAAAGCAGCTATCTTAGCAGATTCAGTATTCATACCACAGCTACAGAGGGTAACTATTTTTCCTGCTGACACATTTGCCATGCAAGTACCTGAGCTCCTTGATACAGCAACAAATCCCCCAGATACGGTGTAAGCACTTCACATGGAAGCACAGCTCCTGTAAACTCAAAGCTACAGGACCCAAGCCAGACAAGAGAACAAGGGATCCAAAACATTGCCTCCAAACCTAGCACAGACAGGTGGAAACTTCTTGGTATACTGTTGCCCTGGTTTTTGCTAAGCCTTCTGTTTTTAACCTTGGAGTCGGATTCTTTCACACAGTTTCATGTAAATAATAGCCAATGTTTACTTAACTGTATTTTCTGTTTTTCATTCCTTTTGTGATAAAAGAACTTTGATGAGCATCTTTCTTCTCCAGTGGGATTGAGAAGGAAGTGACATGTCCTCCAATCCCTTGTGCAGTTGGGACGTGTATAAGAATGTGAGACTGTCAATAATAAACATTATTATTCCCTCCTTTCTGCTGAACCTGGCAGGTGTGAGAGCCTCTTTATTGTGTCTTCCCAGACACAGTATACAAACTGCCATCCAAAAACTTTATGTTTTGGTAGACAGTCTCACTATCTCTGCTTTCTAAAAAGAATTTTCCAATTATAATTTTCTAATAAGGAAAAACTTAAAGATTTTACTCACTTCCCTAACTATCACTCACATAACAAGTTTATGCTATAACCTTTTATTTTATATGGCAAAATGCAAGTTTATTGAGGTTAAAATTTGTTTTGCCAGTGGTGTGTCATTTCATTCTCACAGAAAAGATAGTAAAGATATTTAAAAAGAGCTATATACTTCTAATATCTGTTGCTGCCAACTGCTGACTGTGCTTCAAAGCTCTTTGTTAGCTGTATGAATCTTGTTTCTATCAAATGACTGTGGTTTTCCATCATTTGCATGTTGTTGTACATGGTTTGTACTAGTGGAGAAATACACAGTATAAGGGACTGTACAATATGAAAACTACTATTTCGGTTTTGCAACTATTTAAATCCAGAGTCAGAATTTGGTGAATTCTCACTCCTGTAATTAGTTATTGTAAATGAGAAACTAAAAGAGAGTGACAAAGTATCTAAATTAGAAATCTACATGAGATGATTCTTGGATCTCAATATGGAGCCAAGCAAAACTTCCTAACTGTAAATACAAACACAAGTACTTACCCTTCCCCATTTTCAATAAATTATTATTACATGTCAACTGAAGAACATTAATGAAATTTTGTCCTACCGTATGAGTTTTGTCCCCAGGTTATTTCAAAATTATCTTTACTTCCACCTTCCATTCTAATTTGTTTGCGGCAGTTTCATAAATACTCACTCCATGACAAGTTTCATCACAGTCAAATTGATTATTTTTTTCTTTTTTACTGCCACATTGGTACATTTCATGTGATTAATTTCATTTCAATCATGTGGCTACCAGTGCATTTTCTAGATACCTCGTTAACAACCACTGTATGAAAACACTGCTATTTTCTTAGGTTGCCATAGCCTGAACAATGCAATTTCAAAGCCTTCAAGAGGACACAAAACAAGAAGTGTTACAGCTGGGTACAAAGATCAGCCTGCTTGTCAAAACTTCAGTGCAATCTTATTTTAGCACTAAAACAGAATCAGTGAACGCAAGTTATCAGTGCTGCTTTCTCAGGGGTGCCAAATCTTTCAAATGTGTCTTCCAAGAAAGCTGTAGGTGTTCACCACTTCTGAAAAACAACCCCTAGGCTACTGATGGGTGGTAAGATTAACTGGAAAAACACAATATAAATGTACAATGAAACATTACAAGCTGGTGTGCTTAACTCACCCTGCGGCACCTAGAAATTTCATGTACTGTGAAACAAGCCCAGATGCTGCAGATTACAAATTTTAATTGGTACTGCTGTTAATCCTTCTTCTCCCATTTAAGCCCCCTGCCTCACACAAAACTTGGGCCTCTTGCTAAGAATGATTCAAGTCGCCTCTCACCAATGCAGCCAACATTATGCCTTATATGGCCAGAAAAAGTACTACAGAAAAACTCAAGGTACTTTTTACTCTGCAGAGACTCAGCTCTGCCATCAGAGTACTGGCAGTCCCAGCATCAGGAGAGCAAACTAGAATTGAAATTAGATGCCCTGTAAAGCATCATCTCGGTCACAGGGACAATCAATACAAGCATAATTTTTCTAACAGTATCAATATGCTGCTTCCCATCCCTTCCTCTGAAACACAAATGGCACAAACAGCTATTTAAAAATAGATGCTATTGGATTAATTTAGGCTTTATCTTTGTGAAACAGAACAGTATCCCTCTGCTAAAATGCTGAACTTCCAGTGGGCTCAAAAGAAATTTAATGCTGAGGGATGATACTTAAATTACTCTTTTGTTATATGCATATACAGGCTTAGCATAGACTGTCAGCAAAATACTCTTTTTCAAAACCACCCTCTAAGTGAACATAAGCCAATGGATTTAGTTGAAAATTTGGGATACATGTATTAACATGCATGTGAAGTTTCCACATCTGCTTGTGTACAGCTTTGTGCACATGGCTGTCAGTCCTGGTACGTGGCACACTTCCTGAGAGCCCACAAAACGACAAGAGGCATGATCTTGGAAAGGACGTAAGAAACTGTTTAGGTGGGGAGAAAACCCAAAATGCTCTATTTTCAGCTCTGGAGACTTTATCAAACATGTAATAACATCAGCATCGATCTCCAGTATTTAGTTCCTTGCTCGGCCTCTGTCCCTGAGCAGTCATGGGGGTTCTTGGTTTCTCTGCATTAGCTTGATCTATAAAAAAGTACTGTAACTTTATTGCCAAGGGATAGCCTATTGTTAAATATCTTAAAAATAGAGAAGAACTAAGAAGGTACCTTTATACAAGTCTTCCCCCTCCAGCATCTGAAATAACATCATTTCACAATAAACTCATTTTTTCATTTTAAAAAAAGCGCTTAAGGTCCCATGGATGCAAATGCAGCAAAACCAGAAGACAAATAAAGCAAAGATGTCGTCATTACACTCTCCAAAAAGTCCCAAAGCAATAAATCTTCTCTATTTTCAGAAGAGCAATTTAGCTCATGCAGCACTCACCCTTGTGTTATAGTCCTATCAGCAGTGCTTAACAAAGGTGGGTTCAGGGTTTTGGGTTTTCAGCTCTTTAGCTTGGGTTGAACAACAAATCTGCCTAAACTTGACAAAATTAGAAGCCCATTCATTCATATACAGTATTTATATATATGTAGTTCTCACCTATATGGAATAAGCACAAAAAAGCAAACTTTGTTCTATGCATAGAAATGAACGATGGTACATCGTAGACATTATGTAGATCTCTGACACAAAATTTGATTTAACAGGAATCGTGAGAACATCTCTTAACAGTCTCTGTTGGAATAAAAAAAAATTAAAACCACCCAGGTATCACACTCATATATATATATATGATCAATCTGATTTTTAGAAACACAGTGCACTGTTAGTCAAGAAGGAGACAGAGAGGCAAAATGAAACTTTTTTCTGAGTAACTCAGAACAATTAAATACGTACAGATTTCAGATTTGAAAAAGTGATACATAAAGAAATATTTAACACATTTTGAAGTTGGCAATATCTAAAATATTTTAACTGAGATAAACATGAAAGACTTTACAGGATTCACAATATTTACCTCAGTAATCTCTATCCTTCTTGTAAGCTCATCAAGAGAAGAAAAGCTGTCATCCAGTGATAAAGCTTCCAGGGCGTTATAAGACGCTCGTTCGGGTGAAATATCTGGAACAGTGTCAAAGTCCTCTTGGTTTGCTAAGTTTGCAGATTCTTCAGTGTCTATTATGTTACCATTCAAAAATCTGAGAAATAAATCTTCTTGTTCTTCATTGCTGACCCTCTCCTTCTGTCCTGCTGCTCTCCGTATTTCCTCGCACACTCCTGAATGGGCAGTACTGTCATGCTCAGACACTTTATTACACCCAGAGCATTCATCTGATGCAGTTCTGTCCCATGAAGACTTTTCATCATCACCATCAGGCTGTATCTGTTGCTGCTTTACATGACTACTTCCAAGCTGGCCGCTAGCAGTTTCTGAAGATCCAGCAGCATGTTTTGATCTGAGCAGATTTCTATCAGCTGGCACATCTTTATCAGAAGGAACCAAATCAGTAGGCATATAATCTTCATCTGTTAAAACCAAAGCATCTACCATTGGCTCAAGAGGGAGTTTCACTCCGGGCTTCCCAGCCCCTTCTATTTTCACTGCATCCTTGGAGAGCTGTCTTTCCCTCAGCTGCAGACTGTTATCTTTACTGGCATCCCCAGATGATAAACAGCCCGAAGAAGGCCTGCCCACTGTCCCTGTGGACTGGGTGTGTGGCTCCAGTGTTGATTCAGCACTGCAGTGCTGCTCCTCCATGTGGTCCTTGCCTGCAGCTACCCGAGGACTCGCTGCCTCTGTCTGTCTCTCAGTTTTGTTTTCACCTGAGCAAACAGTGCTCAGCTGTTTATCTTCTTTCTTTGGTCCAGCGCCAGGACAAGTTTCAGTACCTAATGCAATAGGAAAAACAGTTCCAGAGTTTTTAAATGATTCAAAGCATCAGCCCAGGGGGGAAAGAGTATACTGTGATTTGATAACATTGTAACCTAATGCTTCAAAATGCACTCCCATAAAGGGCAGGTATTTTATGCTCCAGTCAGGATAACTTTTGTTAGTAGTCTCTGACTCCTGATTCAGGCAAAAAAAAAAGTATTTGCACACATTCTTGCAGGCAAAGCACATGATTTAGTGTCCTTCTGAAAAAACTTACTCCCAAGACGTCAGTATCTTTCTGAACAGTCACGTTTCTTCTAATGCATATTTTACGTGAGTCATCTCATGGAGACCTGGAGTTCAGGCAAATCCATTTATTTACAGAAAACTGTATCTTGATGCCAGTGTATCTATCACATAGGGAGATATTTGCATTTCCTTTAAAGAAGCTGAAATCATACTAATTTAATAAATTTTAAATTCACACATCACTAGCTCCTTTGGTTAATACCAAATAAATAGAAATTACATTTCCCATAAATGGACAGCATAAAAAGATGCTGCTTTTTGGATCAGTAAGTCAGTTTACATATTAAAAATACAATTTGATGCAGCTTATTTCTGTATTCATATTTACAATACATATGAAAATTATATTTTCTTATCTGAAATGTCAAGAGATGCACAGGGAGTTCTACATAGGTTGTAAATTCACCCACTACTGGCATGATCTGCTGATGAAGGAGTAGATGGTTAGCCCAAGTTGTCTATAAAATTATTAGATATTAACCATTACAAGAAACTCAAAGCCAAGACTGTTTTTAGGCTTACGAAGAGAGAAAGGGGCTGTTAAGAATTTAAATATCAAAGTAAGCTAGCAATGACAGAAAATGCCTTTTATTCCATACTTTAATAAAAATTAAGTTAAGACTATGTTATAATAAGACTACACTTGTATTAATAGTAATAACCTCAAACAACTAATCAATAGCTTTAGAAAACACTTACGTGCATTTTTTGGTCATAGTGAAGAGCAGAAAGGTCTTATGAACAGATTAATGAAGATACCAAACAATGCCCTTCTTAACTGAGTTCTCACAAGAATGATTGAAGGCGTCTATGCCAGTTTCATCCTTCCTCACCTGTTAAAACCTCACTTCATATGTGAAAAATTTCGCAAACTTGTTACGTGAAATAGTCATATTCATTAAAACAAACGTTTGCATTAACTCACTGTACTGGATAATTTTATTAAATTCCAAACTATCCCCCTTTTAATGGATAATGAAATGCAAGGTAGCACAGAAAAGACACACTTGAAAATTGAAAAAGAATATCCAAGCAAATCAAAATGTGGAAAAAAATACCAGAATGACATTAACAGAAGGAAAGAGTACAAGGAACCTAACTTCTGTAAAACACTAAAAGAAGAAATAGGTGTGAGACAGGGACTTTTTAAAAATTAGACACAGATGAGTAGATAGCTCAAGGGATTTGTAATGAGATACTGAGCCCTTCACATACAGGTCATGAGTTCAAACACAGCCTGGATTATTGGTACAAGATTTTGTTACCATCTGTCAATTTTTCCTAGTGGATACATCCACATTACAACAGGCATCTTTGCTGGCAGCCCCAACTGCAACAAAGATTAAATGGAATCGGAAATTAAATTGGATTCTTTACTGTGAAAGGTGTCCCTTGAGCTCAGGGCACTGTTGCTCAGAAAGTAATAAATGATCCTAGCACTGTTTTCTAACCACAGATGTACAAGAACTGGGATGCAATGATCATTCACATCAAGTTTTCAGCAGTGTTCAATATTTACAACTACTTCAGACAACCCATGCCCACTAAAGACTGAAGGCTAAGTTAAGACAAATACTTGAAGACTTAATTAGAAAAGATGCCTTTGCCTATACTAAGTTAACTAAAGACATACCCACTGGGGCAGTAATTTTTCCTCGACTTCATTTTTTCAGTAGACACTGACAAAGTGTCTACTTAAAATTTTTGAGCAGCAAAAGCATTTATGGCAATTTAAAAAGTGCTTTTTTCTCCCTAACAGACTTGCATTAGAATTGACACGTGGTTTGTTCATCACAGACACCTGCAGGCACCACTTGGTCCTGTTAATCCAAGACAGCCTCGCAGAGAGATAGAGCACTGATCTACTGGAGTACTGATCTACAGTAATCTACCAATGGAGAATTCACACCTCTCCATCTTTGTCCTTTTTCCCAATTAAAAACAAATCCCACAGGGCCTAAAAGAAAACAGGGCATAAAGAATTCCTCCCCACCATGGAAACAGGTCTGTATGTACACACTGCAAACTTATGCTAAGAGTTTTGTTAAATTCAGTATTTCACTAGAAAGTTCTCATGAAATACATTAATTCATCTTTAGTTAAAACTAAGGCTTATATTAAGGCTTTCAGTCAGAAACTGAAGAAATTCATGGATAAAGGATGTAAGAAATTGCATCTTTTAATACACACACACAGCACTTTAAGGGCCAAATTCTCTCTGTTGGTAGATTCAGAGTGAAAATCTGCCAGAAAGTAGAATGTAATAGAACAGACCATTCACAACCCTTGCTCAGAAGGGCAGAAAACTAATTTAGGTACTGTCCCAGGAATCTTGACTGGATGACTTCTTATAAAGCCGTTTCTTGGTCGCTGTATCCCCAGGAGAGAGGAATTGTGAATTCTTAGGACCAACTGCCTATAGAGGTTCAAACTGTGTTCCCATATACCTTCGGCAGATCAATGGAGTAATTTTCGCTTTAGATTAGCAGGGAAGATTGATTTCACTTCCAAGATGCTACTATAGTGCAGTGCAACAACCTCTAAATGTAATATAGATATCGCTACAACGCATTTTATGTACTCTTATTGATAATTGCTACACAAATTCTTATTGAATATGAATCCATATGAAGGTCAGTTCTCAAAACTCTTGAGAGTTTCCTTTTCCTGTCTTACTGTAAGTCAGACTTCTACTACAAGCAGCTAAATAAGTTAAATAGTTCATCCTGTGGTTTGGCAGATACATTTATAAGAAAAGTAATACTTTACAAGTTTACTTCTCATTTTCCATTTCATTTTTTTTTTTGGTAGAGGAAAAAAAAACACCCAAAAAGCAGAAGTCAAGCATTCTAAGTTTTCAGTGAGAAGGCCTATGCATTTAGGCTACTGCTGAAAAGGTTAAATATTAGGAACTGTAGGTTTATTATAATACAGGATTTTGCTGGGGTTGAGGCAAAACCAAGAACCAGCCCCAAATGGCCATATTGCTTCTAGTCCTGAGCTGGATCACTAGGGCACAGCTTGTTATCTGAATGTTATTTCAGAGTATGAATCACCTTTGTCAAATTTCTGTACTGGTTCACAATGATGCCTTCCCTACCCAAATCCTTCCAAACGCAACAAAACCCATTCACCACCACCCTACTGATGCACTGACACTGAGGGGCAGCAGCAGCTAATGACCACATGCTGCCTGAACAGCTGCTCACGCTTGTCAGGGACAGAATTCATTGCTTCCTCAAGAATGCACTAATCTTGTGAAAAGCATCTTTTTCAAATCTCAACCATGTAAACTTGGGTTAGAGTGGAAACATTCCTATCTTTGTATTGAAAATACTTAGCACTGCTGAAAAGTTCTTAGCAGAACTGCTTTTTATTGGATGACATAGCTTTATTAATTTACCAACATTTTACAGGAACCCAAAGATTTTGATGATACATTGACAAGATTTAGAGAAAGGCATGAAAAAAATCCATTTACACCATTAATTCCTTCCACATTAAGTCAAGATGTTTTACGGGAGTATTTCAACAGTGAATGCTCCTGAATTCAGAACATTCAAATGTTCAGAAATTCTGCTCCAGAAAGTTTTTGTTCCCACTTGGAATACAATCAGAAGAAAAGGTGTAACAGTCTAATTTTTTTCCATGGGAATTTCCAACCATCCAAAAATAAAAAGCACTGTGTTCTTTTGATCTGCTTTCTGAGCTGTAGAACATGTTTGTTTCATGTTTCTAACGTTTTATGTTTAGTTAGGCTGCAAGAATAAAGGTGGAGAAAAAGCAGTATAGGGGTCATGGTAAAAGAGGATGGAGATAAGGAGGATCCACACATGTAGAGAACTGTGACTCCACATCTTTGTTAATTTCTGATTCTCCTGAACATCCTGGCTGATACACACTTATAGGATAGTTTAGGTTGAAAGGGACCTCCTAGGATCACTTAGGCCAGTTCTCATCTTATAAGGAATTCTAGCTGTTTTTGCAGAAAGGTACTTAGCTTAGGCCAATTTTGGCAACTGGAATAAGGCAAAAAACCAGAAAGCTTTTGCTCAGAGAGAGGAGAGAAAGAGGAGCCTGGTTGTCTACCAATATTCTTTCCCACTCTGTCTCCATTTTAACTATTCATGAATTTGTAAATGTTTCCTAAGAACCCAAAGATTCTAACAAATTACTCAAACAGAACAGCCACTGCCCCAAGGCAGAAAAAGGAAAATGTGGCTGACATAAAATTATATACTGAAAACAATTAACTGAATGTTTTTCTCTTCAAGACCC
Source organism: Platysteira castanea (assembly GCA_013397175.1). Classification (NCBI taxonomy): domain Eukaryota; kingdom Metazoa; phylum Chordata; class Aves; order Passeriformes; genus Platysteira; species Platysteira castanea. Next base: position 73,795 of record VYXC01009026.1, read on the forward strand.
CCCAAAGGCTTCATCATTTTCTGTGTTGTTTCAGAAAAATGCATCTCAAAATCAGTACACTGCATATAACTTGAAATAGTAATTCATACTGTTAACTATACCAAATTGCCACACCCCAGAGCATTTGTCATTAGCTTGATTACCTCGTATGTATTTGCATACATACAAATTATGCATCTTATCTCTAGTTTTATACAATTTTGTAGCTTATGTAAGCTCCTATAAATGCATGCACATTTAAGACATCTTTTGATGGAGGCTAAAATTACTTCACAATTCTGAATATCAATAACTAATTTAAATTGCATTATTTACTCATTGTGCTGAGAAAAAAAATTTCATCCATTTGTGCATCTGCAGAAATCCAACAAATGCTGCAGCTTCATATGAAATAGCTTCATTGTATACATAGGAATATGTCATTATGGTGTAATATTTAAAATAAATTATGCACATACATACACACATACCTGATTTAAAAGCAGTAGCTTCTCTTTCCTTTAAATTTCTGGATTCCATTAACTGAGGCAAACAACTGCTTTCCCATGTATTTTCTGCAGCTACTAGCTGTAAAATATGATAGTATTGCCAGTAATTTTTGGAATTAAACAGGAATGCTGTGACTTTTTGAGACATTCAAGCTTCAAAAAGCTTCTAAACTTGAAAGATTTTATCTAGTATTTAAAATACATTTATTACCAATTTTTGACAAAGCAGAATTCAATTAAACAGCTGCTTACCTTATTTTTTGATGCCTGTGGCCTGCAGCAATAAAGGAAAAAAGAATAAATTAAACAACCTAGTGGCAACATTCTTCATAATAAATGTAATTGAAATTTTAGAATTTAGAGCTCTGCTCTAAAATTAGCATAGAACTTTTCTTCCATTGAAAGTGCCAGCCTGCTAGCATACTTTCAAGCACAGATCTGTACTTGCTCGAATATCATCAGAAGACCAATTAGCCCTAAGATTGTTCCACCTATTTGAGAAAGCAGTCAGAAGAAAATGTACTGCAATGTATCGAGCAAAGTAAATTCCTGTAAAAGGTTATGCTCACAAGAAACTCTACCAGCTTTAAAAATCATGTAAGGACTTGGTATCTACTACTATTTAAAATACTGATCACTGTAAGAGAGATTGAGGAATGACACCCGTCTCAAAAACATATTTCCCTCTCCACAGACTGGGACATTTTCTGGGTTCTGTAAGGTGCAGCAGCTCCCACTGACTCCATTCAGATTCACAGGTGAACCAACACTGCTCACAGTCAGTGTGGACTTTGCCAGCTGGATAGAGATTCATGCACAATGTGATTTATCACACACAATCTGTCTTGCAGTCTTTCATACAGCAATGAAGATAAAACGTGGAGCATTTTATTTAAAGCTACTGAAAAAAATTGGAGAGACAAGGGAAGAGTACTGATGTTCATATTCTCTAACAAAAACTTCAAAAAGTTACGCTGACTTTTAAATTTTACCATTTAAACTTCAAATAAAGGACACTCAAAACCATCTTTAAAGAGCACACATGTCCAGTATGTATCTGTAAACCCTGAGTATAAGAAAAAGTTATGTTACTTTCAATTACAAAAGCAAGATGCTCACATTTTCCAAGACCTGCACGTGATTCATTAAAAAAAAAAAAAAGTGTAATTTTAATTAAAAAGTAAATTGAGTTTAAAGCTTAGGGAAAAAACCCTATATGAAACAATAAACATGAATAGGCTTTTGCCCAGGGAGTTCCAAAGAGTAGTAATATTAAATACAAAGCACTCATCACGGCAAATAAACACGAGCCTCAATTTTTATCAAATTGCAGGGTTTCTCAGAACAGGGAATGATATTCTGTAACTGAAATGAAGGAGTAAGCAGAGTTCTTCTCAACAGGGTGACAGTCCAGGTGACAACAGGGAGGTGCTGCTCGTTGCATATGACAACAGGGAGGTGCTGCTCATATCTGTTGTGATATAAATCATAACAGACTTGAGTGTCAGTCTTCCTGCAAGGCCACGTGCAGGGAAATGCAGGCTGAGGCAGCCCTGAGGCACTCAGTGCAATCTCTGAGCAGCAGCACACTGCGGGTGCAAACCTGCAGCCACGGTGCTGGACCTGCCCCCTCTTCCTGCAGAATGATGGAATACCTTTCCAGGGGCTCCCTCTCAAAGGCATTCAGAATACAAATAAACAATTCCCACCTGGATACTGGCAGTCAGCTGGGGTGTTTCCAAACTTTGGTGCTATCACCCACAAGAAAAAAATCTGATAGTCAAATCATACTCGCAATGAACAACAGGAGCATTTCGGCTTTTGTTATATACAGATTGACTGAGCCAATGCAAATTTACTGGAAAAAGTTCTCTCTCTCCATCTGATTGAGAGCATCTCTCCTGTCACAGTCAGGCCTTTTTCAGCCTTTGAATGTGGTTAGTTTCCTTATTGCTGTTGGCTGGTCATTTTTCAGTGGCAGCTTGTAAAATTTTTTCCATCTGTCCCTTAAAATCAATGTTTGGACAGTAGGCAATTCACCCACAAAAGAACAGATCTCCTCCTCCTTCCTGATGGGTACAATCCCATATGCATTACTACCCAGAAAAGCACCCTAGGCACTACCCACAAGTTTGTTATACTGTGATATACAGATTCAGGAGGCTGAAGGATCAGGCAAAGCAGCTATGAACTGAGATTTCATTGTTCAGAATACTGTCATACCAGGGAAGTACAGAATCACTGCCTCATGTTAATGCAACCCATAAGGATTTAATAGAAAATAACAAGAACTACATAAAGCATTAAGGAATTGTCCTAAAATGTGGAAATTTGGGAATAAAATATTATAGGGTAGGTATGGGTGCTGAAGTCTGAGCTGCTGGGCACTTGGCATTTCGAAACAATGATTAGACCAGTAGGTATTAGACATGAACACCATCATAAGTTCTACAGTCTCTCTCTACCTAAATTAACACTATTCAGTTTTCACTTTGGTTGAAATAATAAAACTCAAAACTCCAGCTCTGGAAAACCGATGATTTGCTAAAACCAGTTCAGATCTAGTCTTCATACATTCCTAAAACAATATTAAAACAATGTGAAAGTTGATGGTAACAAAAATATTTTAGTTACATGTGAGAAGGAACCATCGCTTTATAATCAAATTCAAGTCAGCAGGATGCAACTTTTATTTTGACACTATTTTAAAACACCCATACTGGCAAGGAGACAACAGCCTCAGTAACATAATAGTTTGAAAAGTAATGATGCTTTCTTATACTTACTGTTGGTGTGAAGAGCAAACTCTAGCAAGCTTTTCCAGTTCTTGGCCACTCAGTTCTTTATCTGAATTCCTCAGTGTTGTAACTGGACTGGGAACTGCTGTTTTCCATTTTCTTTCTAAATTAAATCAAAATAATTTTTACTCAAGGTATTATAAAAGTAGCATTTGCTTAATATAAAACAAATAGGTGAAACTAATTAATGGAGAAATATTGACAACTTTTCTATGTTCTATAGTCTTGTTTCAGACTATGTAGAACAGCATCCTATTCTTTCAGAACACACTTTATTTTCATCACATCAGACTCACCCAAAAATAAACTTGAAGCAACTGTGGATCAAAGTCTTGATTAACAGAGTAAAGAATTACAAACTATTTGCATCTTTATTATATGTGTGCAAGCAAATCCAAAGCAGGAATACTCTTCTTGTAACAAGCTCGGAGAAATTCTGATATAAATGCTGCTTGTGCCACATAACTTTTTTAGCCTGGCAATATGTATAACTCTATTATTTAGAAATGCAAACTAAAGCACGTCTTTCTTCTTCCATATTAGTTTAGCTGGTACTCACCCCACTGTTCCTGTATGGAAGAAAGATTTGCAAGCAGCTGCTCATGATACAGGCGTTCAAGCTGAATGAACTTCATCGCCTTGTCATCTGAATGGAAGGTTAAAGGCAAATGCACACATACGTGGACATAGTAGGACATTTATAATTGGCACCATGTTTGAAAGGGAAGTAATTATACACTTGAAATTTGAAAAAAGTGAATAAAAACAAATAATGGCTAGCATCCAGATTTCTGTGCAAGACAGGAAAAAAATAGTTGGCATGAAAACGGCAAGCAAGAAGTAAAATAAGTTAAGAAACATTCAAAAAATGAAAATCCTATTCTTTTCAGCAGCTACCTCTTCCCACATGCCTTAAGCACAACAAAAGATTTTTCTAGAAAAGAAATGACTGAAATGTTACTATGCTGATAACTTTACAAAAAAAATGAAAGCTCTGGGAAGTGAAAAGCAAAACAATGACACAAATACCAGCATGTATCTCTCAAGAAATACAAGTATGTGCCAATAATCATGACTAACTGAAAATATGGCTCCTTTCTACCAACTGGCTGGAGACAGTATTGAAACAATTTATCCAACTTAAACTTTTGAAAAATACTTGCCCCGTTTTCAACCATTGTATACAAGACTGTTGGACTGCTGAGTTTACCTTTTGTCTTCCTGAAGATTCTGCCCACTCTTCTTCTACATGAAGAACTCTTTCCCCTTCCTTGGGGTTGAAATATATTCACAAAGGTATATGGATAATCACATATTTTACAATAGTCAGAATAATTCTAGTTTCACCAAGTCTGAGTTGTTAGTTGTGCTGTTAAAAAATGTTTTACCAGCTATTTGAAATGTAATTCTACAATAAAATGAGGATAGAAGTACAGCGAATGAGGTTCTCAGTAATACAGAAAAAACACTTTCCATTATTCATGCTAATTAAAACACTGGAGTAATCATTACAAAAACACAACCAGTACTTGTTATTCTTGTTAGCATCATGCAACAGCATGGCTTATGAACAACAATATTAATGGAAAGAATATTCCCTGTCTTCAGGAAATCTGTTATTGGAAACAGAATTACAGATCACAGAGAGTGCCTCAGAGGATCACAGCAACAAACCCTGAATTATTGTTAATATGAGGTTCCGCACTGGATGAATTAAAATATCTGTCATGGATAATTAATACAGTGCAACATGATCAAGTAAGTTCTTTATTAACCTCAGGAAACTGATGGCTGGAGGTACAGTGGAGATATCCTTCATAAATATGTATTATATTGTGGTGTTGAATTCCACACATCAGGTGTACATTGCATTAAAAAATATTTCCTTTGATCAGCTTTAAATGCAGTGTCTTTCAATTAAAGCAACTTCAGTGAAAGAGGAACTGTTTCTACCATGCTGTTTAAATTTTAAATTTATTGTATTACCTCCTGCACCATAATTTACTACAGAATTTTTCCATGCCTTTAATTTGCGCTGTGCTTTTTGGGTTTTCTGATGGACACTTTTGAATTAGGATGACCAAAGCAAAAGTGAAGATTTCTAAGATAGTGATGGATATTTTATTTTATATATTGCTTTTATAATATTGAAACAGTTAGTTCTCTGGTTTTATCTACAGTTAGTATAATTTGTCTATGCTTCTTACGCCTTGTTATTTAGCCTACTAAACAATTACAATTGCCTATTTGCTATATTTTGTCTGTAACAAATTACAGAATAAAGCAATAATCTGTGTGCACAAATTCTGTAATATATGATGCATCTTAGTGAATCATATGTACCTTAAGGGCTTACCACTGGCCTCTTCTTTTTCTAATCTGATCATTTTCCCATTAAAGCATAGAGGAAATCCCAGTCCATCTTTTCTAAAATTGTAATTTAACTTTAAGGTTTAATACTATTATTCTCTCTCACAATTACTGAAATATAACAGAATAATTATCAGCAGTTCAACTATTGCAAGTTTTTGACCAAACTTACTTGCATTACCTAGGAACAAAATAAACTGGACTATTAAAATGTTCTCAGAAGCAATTACCCATATTTTCCTACAATTTCTCAGACTACCTTGATATGATTTTGACTAATCAGCATTTGGCAAATACCATTTTGCCATTGTTTGCAGGTTGCTGATCTCAGCTCTGTGAGTTTGGTATTTTTATTTCAATCTAGACATTTGTAGTACATACTCTAATCAATTCTTTTGACAGTTTTATCATTACTATAAATTCCCTTTTTGATATAATATATATCCTATCTCTAAATTTGACATATTCCCAGTTACTAATATTTAGAATAGACGTTATCCTATAAAAACAAAAGTTCTTTGAAAATATTATCTTCCTTGTTTACGCCCAACTAGTAATGATTGCATCAGTGCAGCTGTTGGAAGTGAATTTATCCCTTAACTCACAATCCAATTGTTTGATTAAGGAAGATTTCCTAGCATATTGTGTATTCACTCAGGGGTAAATTATTGTTCACGTCTTTCTAACCCTGACCCACAGCATGTTAATAGTAAAGCATTTGTCTTGTACATTTTATCATGCCACATTATTTTAATAATGTGCAACAATTTCTGCAAGTAAAAGGATACACTCCTCCTCTTGAAAATAGGTCTCAGCTATCTGCAAAAGCGAAAAAAAAAATTAAGAATCTACCATTTTCATGACAGTGGTAAGAATGTAATGTAAACTTTTAATCACAGTTTTAAACACGTGGTTTGCAGGTTCTTATTTAGTTTGGGTAAAATGCGAATGTTCACACAAAATACATGTATTCCTATTCTAGGAAAAATGTTTTAAAAGAATATCAAACACCAAAGAACTATTAAGTCCTCTCACACAAAACAGATTTACCAAATCTTAGTTGGGTTTTTTGTTGCTACAACAATAAAAATTATTTCAGAAACATTTTTAGTTATCTTAATAGAAAGCTTTAAAATGACCTAGAACACAAGTACTATTTTTACGGATACAAGTTCAAGAGTTTGAATTCTGTGCCTGACCAATGTTTCCTTATGTTTGATCAAATTACGATCATTGTTGTGCTCTCCTGAGCATTACATCGCAATGCGTGAAAACAGAAATGGAGGTTTCCTGACTGATGAGAAAAGAAGAGTCTTTTGTCTCCCTGAAGACAAAAAATATTTGAGAATTGCAACAATAACTTATTTGTGTTTGTTACAAAACTGTGCAGGCTTTCCTAGAAAGCTGAGGAATACTGACATCTTTGTTTGTAAACGCAATGAAATACAAAATATATAAACCTCAGAATTATTCCACAGAGCTCTGCACTATCATTGACCTTTACAAGCAGCAACTAATCAGCCCTCGGGGACAGTGAATTTTGGCAGCCTTCCTATTTGCTATGCATGATGAGGCAAGGGCAGAGCTTGCAAAATGTGTCCAGGCACTGCAGGTACCCTGATACCAGAACATTCAATGGTTGAAGGATCTCATAGATGATACCCCAATGACTTCTGTGGGACACAAAAATTCACTCATTCACTCTCAAAATCTTTGGGACATATCAATTTAAGTAGTCATAATATGGAGGGCTTAAATAAGCACTTTTGTAAAAATCTGAAGATGATTGGTAAAAAAAGACAGCAACTTGATAGAGGAGTCTAGATTAGAAATTGTATTTCCTGGCTCTCAGCCTTACTATTAACCACTAGACCATTTTGAGCCCAGTACCTTCAAAAGAGAATGAGTAAGTGACTTTTAAGGGTCTTTACCTGCTTATTTTGCCTGCTGTCCACAATAGCCTCCTAATGATCTTTGGATTTTGTCAAAGCTCTACTTATGTTTTATATAAAAATACTTCTTAAATTCTGTAACAAGTCCTAAACAAATTAAATGAATCCCTTTCAAGACAGGCGAAAAAAACCTACAACCTATTTTAATTAAAAGTTGACTCTTAGAACAGCCCCTGTTATCCCACAGGCTGTATTATCAATACAGACTTCCCACAAACACCAGGGATTGTTAATACTCAAGAACATCTGACACAGCTCTTGATTTTACATTGAATTTGTCATAGAGAATAGAAAGAGAATGTGATAGAAGAGTATTCGCTAGACTTGGTTTAATGTTACTGTCAGGCTGTATTAGTGATCTGAAAGAAAAAAGACTGAAGATGACAGGTTAATTCACCAGAAAGGGAAAAAAATTCTTAATAGACTACAGGAATGCTAAACTTAAAATCCTTCCCTCTCCTGTCCTCAATTTAAAAAACAGGTTATGATCGTTGTAAGTTTCATTAGCTTTCTTTCAAACACTCCATTCGAAATGCTTGATAATTTTTAGGAAAAAAGAGATAGTGTTTGAATACATGTTTCAATCTGAATACGCAGATTCTGTTCTCAGTTTTGTTACAGTTCCTGTATGACTTTCAAAAGGTTCTTCCCCTTACGGTTTGGCTTCCGTATCTAAAAAGCAACAGATTTCAGCTCCATCATGTGCAATGGATCTCCCTGTTGTTTGTAAAGCATTTTAAGTTTCTGCCCTACCTTGTTTTCCAAAAATTACCTTTGTCCTGACTCACGAACAAACACCAAATTTGATGTGGCTAAAAGTACAAATTGCTAACCTAAAGCTAACCTTCTCATAAGTTAAGGAAAAGTATCAAAAAGTAGGTTAAGGAAAAGTATCTTTGCTCAAGCATAGATTAGAAAAAATAATTTAAAATTCCATGTCAAATGCAGATTATCTATAATATGCAATTCTAAAGAAACCTCTTTCTCCCATAAAATTGTTTAGTTGTATCAAAGAGAAGAATGCAGGAATTTCATTGCAATTTAGAAGTTTAAAATATTAAAACTATCCAGTTTTCCAAAATAAAGACAATGCAGCTAAATCAAATCAGACAGGTATAGTATCTACACATGGCCCACATTAGATATCACAACCCAGCAAAAGGTCTTCTAGTCTACTGTTAGTCTGACACAACTAAACTATAAATTACTACTGCATCAAGTTCTATCTACATATTTATTCTGCATCATAACCTCCAGGAAAAAAAAAAGGCAACATACTGGCCAGTTTGTAAGAAATCTTGCTTTTCAAACCACCGTTCTTCCTTTGGTCTTGCAGGTATGGCAACTGTGCTTACATAAAGGTACACACTAAGAAACCCTGAATGCTAACATCAATGCACAAAATTTAGGCTAGAAAGAAGTCTGTAACAGTAAAAACAACTCCAGATTTAAAATGTTATTTAGGTAGCTGCTGTCCTGTAACTATACCAGTGTCTTACAAACCTTATTCAAGGTATATTAAAGAGCGATTTTCCAAAATCTTCCTGCCAAACTAATTTCACCATTTGGGGAATTAGAACCCCATACTTAAGAGTTTCCTTTAACTACAGAATATACTTACAAGGCAATTTATAATTTAACAAATATTAGAAGATCTTAGAGGAGATATTTGCCTTGACCATCTGTTATGCATCAAAATATCCTGTCCAGATATGAGTACTGGCACAAATTGCATTTATGCGTATTTTTCCTAACGAATAAAGGTCTTAAATACAAATAAAATTGGGTGCAGCACCCCAAAATCATAGAAAGTACCTGATGGAGACACAGGGGCAGTATCTTTGAATCCATCTGCTCAACCTCTTCACGGAGCAAAGAGAAAAGAGACTGCAATGTTTGCCTTTGTTCTTTTGGATGAAAGTTTTCCTTGGCTTCAACAGCACCTTCAGCCTGCACAAAATCTGCATCTGTAACAAAAGTATTTTCCTCCTGGATTGCAGTGGTTTCCACTGTAGAAACTCCTTTAAAAAGGACAAGTACTTAGGTTAGGATTCAAAAAAAAATACATCAAGTTGCTTTTTCAGGAAATTTCAATATGAACGTTATGAATAAAATCCTAGTATCTTAAATAACATCGCTGCTAAACAAAATACTGGCCATGTCAAAATTAGTTGTGACAGGTCTGTCTCACTGTCCACTCACCTACCTGACAGATCACAGTAACATATATCAGATGTATTTGTACACATTTAACTGGGACCCTGCTTTAACTTACAGGGGAAAAAAAAATCAAAACACTTAGACAGAAAGTGTTCCACAGAGTTATTAATAAGAGACCAGAATGACCTGAAAGTTGTTTAGAACGCAGCTTTGCTTAAAAAGGGCAAATAGCAGGCAGGCGAGGACAGTGTGAATGAGGTTCTCAGTTTGTCTCTTTGCTCCTCCTAAAGATCTCATATAAGGGGGTGTCCTGGGGATGGACAGACACAAGGAAGGAAGGACAATTCAACAGGTTCCTGTTCTTCAGATGATAACACAGTGGCTCCTTACGGTGACAACAGGATCTTAAAGGCTAGAAAGAAGCAAATGATGACAGTGGGGGATGTGGTTGTAGGAGAGGGATGTCTAAGGGGACTGTCCTGCTGAGTGAAAAGGAAGACCCCTCTAGATAGTTGGATAGTTTGTTTGATAGTCCAGGGAATGAGCCAGTAGTGCTGATCCATGTTGGTAAAAATGACACAAGGATGAGTAAAATGAATTTAGGTTCCAGAACTTCTTGCTAGACAGAAAACTAGGTTCTCCATGGTACGTTTCCTAGCAGTTCACTGTTGCTTGTCTCCAAATTTACAGAAGTCAAAAAAAGTCTGGCATCTCAGGTGGAGACATGAAGAAGAATGTAAAGCATAACACTATAAGAATATAAAAAACTTCCTGGATGCAAATCCCACATTTTATTGTTAAAAATGGAAAACTTGTACATTTCTGATCATGAATATGATAGTTATGAGAAAATGTTACATGAGATTAAGGCAGAAGTGTAGAGAAGTAGTAGTGACTGCAGTAGAGGGAGAAATCAACTACCCATATACTGACTGGATCAGTTTCTCACAAAGATCAGAGAATAAAAGCAATAAATTACAGCTTCCTATAAAACACAGCCTTAGGAGCAACCAGAAAACTACAACTGATTCCAACAGTTAATAAACTTCATTTTTTTTTCTCCATAAAACATTGAATTTGACACACTTGCATAAGACTGAACTTTAAAAAGAATCCCATAATTATTTAAAACAATTTAAGAGAATTTGGCCACAGAAATGTGCACACTAAACTTCAATAAACTCAAGCTATGATGAGTATTGTTCCCCAGCTATACCCATTTCCTGAAGACCATGTTATCATTTGAAAGACAGACAGGTGAGGACTGTTTCAAGTGTCTTTGTGTCCTCAGCTTGGACACTCAGTTTCAGACTCCCTTGTGTTCATGGCTACTGAAACCCAATAGTGATGATTTAGGCTTAAGATTTAACACCTAAGAAATGCACTACTAAGGCGCCACCATTTTACTTTTGATTATTTTAAACTCTTTATTGAGTAAACTATCCAGGTCAGGAGTACTAAATCTCCGTGGGTGGCTATTTTCACAGGGCTTACTGCCAGAAAAAATATGGGTGTAACTTAACATTGCTTTTTCAATATTAATGCACATCTCTGATCTTCCGGTATTTATTTGGGCTTCCTGTGGGCCAAATGCAACAAGAGACATAACTGGATGCAAGATACAAACCAGGAAATACTTCTAGAGATGGAATTAAGGCTGTCTTTAAAAATACAGCTTCCTGTTTAGCACATTATCATGAAACCAGAAAAGAGGGTCCTCATGTTCTGGCAAACCTTTTCTCTCTCAGAAAGACAAACAAAGAAACCAAATGTCACTTCAAACTGTGCTTTATTAAGCAGTTAATAATCACCTGTCATATCAAAACATGAACATTGACTGCAACATGCTCAACAGCAACTATCATGAAAAACCTTAATTTTAATGTTATCATTATACTGTTGCTAACATGTCCTTTGTAAACTGCATTCTTATTCTCACATATAGTTGAGCTGTCACTCAGAATCAAATTCTGCCCTTAAATTTCTTCTCTGATTACAAAAGAAAGGCCTTACAGCTATTTGGGTTAATGCTACCTTGTTTGACTTTCAACACAACATAATATTTGTACCTTAGTAGCACTACAACAAAAAAAATTGTAAAATTGGAGACAACAAAGAACTTTTATTGTAACACTTAGTAATGCTATTTCATCATAAAGATGTGACGGGCTAGGATCCCTATTTATTTTTCCCCCCGTTCTTGAAAATGGCACACATTACTACTTTTCCCAGGAATCAATCAATCTTACTGTCCAAAGCAGATAATTTTTTTTAACTAGATACTGGTATATTACATATATTTCTGATTTTTTAATAAGGAAGGAGTAAGTTTTTTCACTTTATAAAGCACTGATACTTACTCCACCCTAGAATGGAACCAAAGCCTTTATGAAAATGTATGTGGAAAGACGCAGGAGACACCAGTGGCCAGGGCACTCAGTAGGCCCATGGCAAAGAGCTGGATTCAAGTTTTTGCTCTGTCAGCCTCACAAATATTTCAACTGACACCTTCTATGCCCAGCTGGGTGTGCCAATGTTTCCTAAGACATCGGGAGAAGCAAACTTTCTCTCAATTTCCCCAACAGTTCAAAGAACCAGCCTCAAGTTTGCCTAAAAAACCAGCAAATTTTGACACACTTTGTGAATAAAACCTCATATTTTTCAGTACATCTCAGGTTTTTTTCTTTGTCAGCACTATAAGCATATGAAATGAAGATGCTCTTGCTACCTGCCTGAGAATGAATCAGAGGTGCAAGTATGAGGGATTTGCTATCAAAATAAAATTATGGATGTTGCCTTTGGTTTTTTATGTGAATTTGAATTTTCATATTCAGTAGCTCTAGCTTAAGTCACCAGGAACAGAAGTTTCTAGTACAGAAAACATATGGCAATATCTTTTTTTAAACATTCTTTGTTACTCAATACAGAAAGCTGTTTCAGACTGATTCATTCAAGAACTACTGAGGAAAAAAGAAAAAAGACCAGCAAGTATTTAAAAAACATTCATTTTAAAAAGAAGGGATCTTGAGACAAAAGTGTTGGTGGTAAAGATATAACTTTAACTGAGCAAGCCCAGAATCTTGTTTTGTTTGGCACAGAACCCTAAGTAAAACAACATTACTTGAATTTTCATATAATTTGACTATATTATATTCATATATTTTATTTACTTCAACACCAAATCCATCGCAAACACTTCACTTTCTTCCTTCCTCCACCTTCAAGCTGCTTTAAGAAATAAGTGGAATAATTTACAGAAAAAGCATATGTTGCAGAATTACCTTGGGCAGAAAAGACTGAGTGGAGATTACCATGCTATTCTATGTTAAGGAATCATATAATGATTTTACAACATGAAGTTACCAGTTATGCCAGGACTGACCTTTTGAAAAAAGATGAACTTGTTTGCAGAGAACATGGATAATTTGAAGTCCATGTTTACAAACATATATTGAAACAGATTAAATTTAATGAAGCACTATCTCTACCACTAAAAGTTAGTACAATTCATTACAAGGAATAACATTATGAATCATCACCAAAGTTTAAATTCTTCCCTTAAATAAAACAGCAGCTCTTTGGTGACCAGTCCTCTCTAACCAGACATAATCACAGTACATTCAAAACTATGATGAGTACACAAAAAGAATGTGAGAAAAAATTTGGCTCTAGAAGTTACAGACTTGTAAATCCACTCTAATAAGTCTCCTGCAGCATCAGGAGGGCTAAAAGGAGGTGCTTCTTCAAACAATAAACAGACAAAATCCTGGAACAACTTACTCCAGGACACCAAAATGGATGCAAAAAGTAAGTAAGTAAGTCAGGTGACAAATTCACTCTAAAGTATTACAGTCTATCAGTTTCCACTTGGGGAAGTCCTGAGATTATTGCAGATGGCAAGCACGACATGGAAACAAATCACTGCATGTTTGCCTTGTCCTTGTACTCTCACCTACAAATCTTCTGTTGGCCTCTTTCAGGGGAAGAATATCGAACCTGAAGGATTTTCAGCCAGATACAATGATTCTTAATCTTGCATTCCAGTCTACTGCTAGTAGAAGCTAGGTTAATTTTAGCTTCAACACATTCAAGCATATACAGACAGATAATAATCAAACTTTTAACTGTTTACTCTTTACAAACAACTATTTAGAGAGTTGCAAAACAACTTTGCAACTATTGTGAGTACTTGCTCTTTCTTCTAAAGTAAAAACATGTTGAGAATGAAAGATTGGCTTCTCTAATGATCACCAATATTCTGCTGTGCAAGTGGCAAGTAAACAAAAATGACTAAAATGTAATTTTCCATATTCCATATAAATTGCTTTAGTCACTAGCAAGAAGAGGAATATGAACAATATGCTTTTTAAGTCAAATGCCATCTTTTCTAGAATGGCAACATTTAACAGCAATCCTAACAAGTGTGCTTATAGGGAAAAAGATTCATAAATCTCTTATTTAGTTATGAGTCAAAGTAACTCATCCATGATTTCTCAACAGTTCAAAATAATTTTTTTTTAAAAAAATCACAACATACATGCCATGCAAGTATTTAGTTTGATATTCCAGCTTGCTTGTGTGGTGCTTTGCTGTCACCCACTCAGGAATCTTCCACTCTAGTTTGATTATTCTCTCCTTTAACTCTGAGTTGGTATAAAGACAAGAAAGCTAGTCTGGATCTTTAATGTAAAGAGTGTAATGAGACATTCAGGGATCATTTAAAATAGCTGGTGCTGGAAATTAAATGGAAGATTGCCATTAAAATAATGACATTTGCAACATCAAGATTTTGTGACAGTCTACTGCATTTTGTGAAAACAGAAGAATCATCACGTGAGAGTACTGGAAAACTAAATGTATATTTTTCTTTCCTAGATTTTGCCTGTTTGTACAAGACATGGCATACAAGGCTTCCTTCCTTTCCTGTCTTTACCTATTCTATAATCCCTTAAAATCATAATCAGTTTTCAGATTAGGTCACAAAGGACTTGCCACTTATGAGGAAAACTGTATTTTAAAATTATTTATTTTAAAATGTGTGGGAAAAAAGCACATGTGAATCAGCTGTTCTTTCAAAGAAACCTACGCATGAAACAGACTGATTTTAATTAATATATACAGCACTATGATACATAAGCTTTAGGATGTATGGCAAAAACCTAACATAACACATTATGTTACACTAAATTCTACTTGTCAAAAAGGGAAGAAGGATCTCAAATAAGAATATGCAATAAACATTACATTTTCCTTATCCAATTCATATCCAAAAGATCTAAAGAAAAAGTAACATCAAAAATTGGTAGGAACACATTTTTTAACAGTTTGTCACCCAAAACACACAGCCTAGGACTACCTGGTAAGCTTCGAAAAATGTAAGTAAATTTTACAACAGCAGGCCAAGATCAAACTATTTCGTACTCATAACAAGATTTCAAATCTTGACATGGAATCAAGACACCAAAACCTTGCACTTGACCATGATGTTCAAATGAACAAAAGCATAAAGCCAGAATTTCTGTCTATTTTGATTTGGAAGCCAGCCCAATTTCCATACTGACACTGTGTTTACCTGATGTGTTACATTTGCTACAGAGCCACTGTTTGAATACAGGAAATGAAAACATTTAGAGTTGAATCTGATTGAAGACTATTAGCAGGTCTGGAAAAAAAAAGTAAACCAAAGCAAAAACCACCAAACCTTTAGTGAAATGCTAAAAATAATTAGTATAACAACTAAAATATATTTCGTATTAGCTCACAGATTTAAACTACAGTGTTACTTCTGAAGTAAACAGAACAAAAAATTTTTAAATGAGGTACCTTTAGATTTTTTACTGGAGCTTCTTTTGGTTCTTGGACTTCTTTTTCCACCTGGCTGTTTTTCTGTACTAGGCTTTTCCTCCAGCTGAGGGTCCATATGGACACTTACAGATCTTCTCTCAGTCTCACTTTCCTTACAGCTTGGGATCCAGTCTCCACTGTCCATATTCTCATTATTATTGATGTTATCCTGTTCACCTTTATCCTGTCGTCCCATAGCAATGCTACTACTAGTCAGAATTTCATTGCCATCACTGTCAAGTTGATTTTCATTTTCATCAGCTGAAGGAATCAAATGAGATGCCAAACTTTCTACCCTATAGTTAGCAGGAAGAGTGTCCTTTGAGTCTATTTGCAGATCATCTGGTAGAAAGTCTCTGTCATCCATTAGAGCGTTACTTGTTGAACCACTTAACCTCCCTCCAGATATTTTTAGACCTAAAACATAAAACGGAACGAAGCATTTATAATATGCATATTACAATAGATAAATAATGTCAGCCAATGCCAGCCAATAAAGATTCACATTAGCCAAGTGATATAGTTTAAAAGTATGGGGAATTTCTTTCATTCGTTGACCCATTTAAAGTCTTAAAGCGGGAGATATTTACATACAAAAAAAATATTGAAAAGTTATATTTTTATCCAATTATAATTGTTCAAGTTACCTGAGCAAAAGCACAGCTGATCTTTACAGCAGTACTCTGAGTGTTACAGCTGAGGTAATGAGAAAAACAAAAAGATAAACAGAAGCACCCCATGTCCCCTTTCCCCCTCCCCCCCCCCTAAAATTCATGGCTAAAACAAAAGCATTCTTGTCACACAAGATCATAGTTTGCCTGAAATAAAAATAAACCACAGAGGAATAAAAGTAGAACAACTTTTAATTCTGTCAGTGATGGTATCAGATCAAACTTGCAAATAGATTAACTGTGTTACCAGAATCAGATGGAAGTAGAACCTGTTTATTGACTCAATTGTCACATTATTTTCAAGGAAACATTCAACATGTCTTCAGTATACACAGAAGCAGATGGTTTGTTGATAAAAAACCTAAACCCCCACCTACTCTCAGCAGGAGTCAATTTTCCCTTTTTGTGAAGATGCAACTCCAATCAATGCTGCAATTAGACACAATCATGGAAACAAAAAAAGGAGTAACTTAGCAGAAGACCTACATGTTACAAGGCCATTATAGTATCAGTTCCTATCTTTAGCCTTTAGAAGCACGGCAATACTGCTGTTGAATTTAGCAGCCATATACCTGAAATACAGCTCCATTGTGTACATCTCACTAGATTTAGCTCACGTTTTAAATAGTGAAGCCAAGAATCAGCAAGCATTCTTGTATTATAGAAGAGCTTAGGTAAGCCTCCTACAGCAGCTTCCCATACTTTCCTTTAAATGAAAATACATTTTAGGCTACCTGTTTTCACCAGGCTTTCTTAACTCTTGGTACACACAAGTTGAGTAAATGAAATAAACCCTTGCTATATATGCAAGATAATCTTTCATTTTACTTGCTAGAAGAACTAAAATTGCAGAAAAACATAAGAAAACCTCAAAAGAATAAGTAGGCTTTCCTTCATACAGAAAAGAACATTTCTGATAAAGATTATTACAGGCATTTTCCCCAAATTATTCTTTCATAAACTTAGTAGTTGCTAAAAGGACTGAGAAAAAAAAAAAAAAGAAAAAGAAAAGATCATTCCTATCTTAAGGAAAAGAAGTAGGATTCAGAGAGCTACAGGCTGCTCTGCCTCACCTCAATCCTTGAAAGGTAATACAGCAAGTAGGCCAGAGAGCATTTTCAAATATATGAAGGATAAGAAGGTCATCAACAGCAGTCAGCATGGATTTATGATATAAGTGATGCTTCTACAAAGAGCTGACTTACTCCGCAGAGGAAGGGGGAATAATGGATGAGATTTACTGTGACTGTGGAAAGGCTTTTGACACTGTCTCCAATAACATGCTCACAGACAAGCATACAAAGTACAGGCCTGATTAAATAGGCAGTGAAGAGTTCCAGAGAAGCACACAGAGGGCAACAAGCCACCACCAGCTGGGCAACACAAGAGCAAAGCCAGCCTCACCCAGGACAACTCCATCTCTGCTTCCAACCTGAAGAACTTGCTAATGACTTCCAGCCATACCAGTCTAACAAAAATTACTGCCTACCCTAAAACACATAAGCAGCACCAAGGAAGGGTTAGATTGGACATTAGGAAGCATTTATTTGCTAAGGGTGTGGTCAAATACTGGAACAGGCTTCCCAGAGAGGTGGTCAATGCCCCAAGCCTGCCTAAGAGGCATTTCGACAATGCTCTTTACAACAGCCTTTAACTTTCGGTCAGCCCTGGAGTTGCTCAGGCAGTTGGACTAGGTGATAACTGTAGGTCCCTCCCAATGGAAATATTCTATCCTAGACTAGAAGAATAATGTATCGCACATTAGAGATGTAAGTTGCATTTTCCTTTGGCAGCCACATTAGACAATAATTGGTTTTGCTTGAGGACCAGAAAGACAAAGGGAACTCTAGAGGAGATACTGAGGAGTTACCTGGAGAATGCATTGGTTCACTAGAAGGATGCTCCTTAATCAAGCCATTTTCTCTCAAAAAGTTAAACACAAAATGACAGGTTAAGAGGAGGACAGAAATTTAATCAGACCAGAAGGAATCAGAGCTAGACAATATTGTTAAAGACACCCACATTACAGTTATGTTGATTTATTGATAACAGTTCTAAAGCACTAAAAAAATAATCCCAAACACAATGTTATATTTGAAAGGTTCACTTTTTACTCTTTCTGCCATATGAAATAATAACTACTGCTTTCCCCAGCTCATAGATCAAATGATGCATCAAAAGAGGTTGAAGTAAATTGCCCAAAGCCAATAAGGAATTAATTTTAACAGAAATAATTAAAAATCAGGATGTTCTACCACCACTTTCTTGCTTCTATCCATAGAAAACAGTTTATCCTTTCAACAGCCAGCAAAGGGAAAGAGATATATGAATGCATTTGTACAAGGTGTTTCCTATTTGATTGTGCAAAATGAGAAAAGATGCTTTTGACAAGTGATATTTTCTGTAGAGGAAGCTAACATTCTGATGGAAAATGTTAACTCACTTCCTCCGAACATTTGGCTAAAACGATACTCCGTCTCTAGCTGAGGAGCTGGAGAGCACAACATTTCTTGGTTTATTGCTTGAAACTCAGTATTTCTCCAAACAGAAGTAGCCCTGAAAATCTATTCCTTTCTACAACCCTTAGGACTCCTTAGAGAACGAAAACCCAAAAAGAGCTAGTTCAAAGAATTTAGAACAGTCTTGCCCTTGATCTTTTAAAGGGATTTCCCCTCCCACCCAGATGAAATTTTTACCTTCTTGATTTTCAATGCTGCTATTTGCAATTCTGTTTGAGTTCACCAAGGTACTAGGCAGGTATCAAAGTGAATCTAAATCCTGTGAGAATGAACTTTAGCTCTGTCTAAAACACACATAGAAACACTTATTTATAAACAAAAATGGAATTAAAATTCCTTGTGATATTTAAAAGGCCATTAACATGCAGTTTCTGTATTTACTGTTTTGTCACTGAAATGAATTGTAAACACAAACAACATGTTAATAAAAAATATTTGTTTCTTTGTAGGCCCATCTTTCCTCCCTTCACTGGTTGCTCAAAATTGAAATAAAAGCTAACACTGAGTAGAACTGTGCTGATCTTTGTTTAAAGGTACTGATGAATGAAAGTGCTTCAGTTGCCACACAGATTCATACAACTGGCACATGTAATCATGGTGATTATAGCACAAATGAAAAATAAAATGGAAAATATTTGCCAAGTGGCTAAAAGACAAAGTCTGTATTGAAGAAAGTAGTTGTATGCTTGCTTGCTTTAGGACAAACAGTATGAACATTAGAGAAATGGCCCTCACTTGTATATTAGGTCGAATTCAGTTTAAAAAAGGCCATGCTCATCAGTGTTCTCTATCATGTATTTTATACAACTTCATATAATTTTGACAACTTTTTCAGTTGCTTGCTTTTTTCCATCTATCCTTACTATGGAAATACAACTTTAAATACAGCTGTTTGGATTGTGTTTTGAATTTAAAAAAAAAAAAAAAAGGTAGTAAGAATTGGGCTCATTCCTGACCTGGCACAGATGAAATTTGAAGAGGACATTAAAAACAAAACAAACCCACAAACACCAACAGCCCCCCCAAACCTTCATACTAACACAGGTCCTCTATCCTGGACAGCTGGTGGGGTTTGTGAATGTTTACTGAACATACAGTGTAGTATTTAATTTACTGATCTCAGTTATTTCTTACAGAACAATCAAGATCATAACATTGTTTCTTCTAACATTCAAACTGTTTTTTCTAACTTCTGTTCCTTTATTCCATTTGATTGCCTTCATATAGCTCCTCTGCCAAAGACACTATTTTCCCTCTCTCATTCTCATGCCATTTAATTATTCTGTGTTAATTAAAGAGATTTAAGTCTTTTAATTCTTTGAGAGTCAGCTTCCCCACTATATCACCCACACTGCTCTATTCAAAATGAATGGGCATTTCAGATTGGTTCCCAGTGTTGCTTCTATGCAATCTTTTCTTTAACTTTGATGATAAACCACAACAGCGCTATAAAGCCTGGAGTTAGAAGCAGTTAAAAGCATTTTTGAGGATTTAATTCAAAAATAATTGTACCAATAAGTGCTCCAAAAAGAATAACATAGAGTTCACTGACACGAACAGAACCCCAACCTTCAGAATAAATAAAGCACATCTAACCAGTTGTTTTGTTGTGATGAAAAGCATCTCAAAGAGATACCAAACAGAAAACTGACCATGAGACCAAGCTTTCTTTTTCTGCTGATATATAATACATCAAGTGTTACATGCACAAGAGAATTCATTATGTCCTACCAGGCACTAATCAATTACAATCATGGTTTGGGTTTTTTTGTGCACAATATACACAGAACAAGATGTACACAAGAGAACCTGGATCCCAGCATGGTAAGAGTTTTAGAAAGGAAGGGACAGCACTACATTTGGCAATAGCAATTCAGTCCAGATAAGGTTGAAAGGTTGCTATGTAAACAACCAAACAGGCTGTCCAGAGATGCTGTGGAATCCCCATCATTTTAAAGAAATTCAGCAAGTCTCAGGTTTAAAGACAGGTAAAAATTAGACACTAACTAGGATTAAAGGAATTTAATTTTCTCTACTGTTGCAGGGGTTTTGTCATCTTTCCCCCACTTTTTTACTTAAATACAAGCAGCTTTACAAGTCCTACAGAAAAAAACTCGCAAACGGATTCTGTGAAAATAAAACATTTATTTTTAAAAATCATTATGTTTACAGAGTTGGTGCTTCTACCATGAGAACAAAAAAAGAGGAAAACTACAGAAACACTAAAATTTAAAGAATGACTAAACCTAACCCACATATTTCTTAAGAAGAATAAATCTGTTGATCTTTTGGACAGTTGGTGTGAAGATACTATCATTTAAATATTGTCTTCTGATGTTATCTCTTCATATTGATAAATAAACTTCTACAAATTAATAAAAACCAATGTGAAAACTATCATGGCCATACACAATCAAAACATGTACTGCAAATTCTTCTTACTGCCCATTAACATCCACATAGAATGGAAAAGGTTTATCTCATTTTATGAACATTTATATTTAATACCAAAATGAAGATTTTGTGATGGGGAAACTCTAAATGACACGGTATCTACATGTCACTATGGGAAAACTACATACAACACAGCATTATGAGTTCACTAGCTTGCAAGAAAAAGGACAATGTCTACTAT
This sequence comes from Platysteira castanea, assembly GCA_013397175.1. Lineage (NCBI taxonomy): Eukaryota > Metazoa > Chordata > Aves > Passeriformes > Platysteira > Platysteira castanea. The sequence continues at coordinate 95,232 of VYXC01009026.1, forward strand.
TAGCTGTTACAGGAGCTAATAAACAAAAAAACCCATATGTTCTTTAGAGAAGTGCAAATGCAACTTCTCTACAACAGTTTGCTTCTTCATCTAATGTGGAAGCCAAGATATTTTATCACCAGAGTGCCCTTGCCTCACCACAGCCAAGGAAAGTACTAGCTGCTGAAGATGCACTTGACCATCACAGAATTTGCTGTAGAAAGAAAGAGCCAGCAGACAAAGGTGGCAGGCAATTCATGTAGCTGTAATCATCTCACAAAGCCAGACCAATTCCTGCTAGCAGGATTCTGCTCTGCATTGTGTTTTATGTAAAACACAATGGTTGGAATGCTGCTGTTTCTAAAGAAAGGGAAATAAAGATATTTATATGTATGCTTCCCTTATCCAACCTGACACCTCTGCAGAAAAAAACCCTCCATGCTGTTGTGCTGTTTTATAGCATGGACTCACTGGTAGTTTATCACTTCAAAAGACAGACTTCTGTACAATCCCTTTACCGGACAGCCTCACCATGACAGAATCTCATTAACATCCTCCTGACAGTTCAGTTTGCCCTGTTTGGCTTTGAAAAAAATGTAGCAGGGGTAAAAATATCTTTCCACATGCTTTCTGCTTCTGCGTCAGATACACAGATTAAGAGGTCTATTCTTTCAAATGTGTTAAGTCTGCTGTCCTTCAAGAAGTATTCTGACACAGGAGTGGTTTATCTAATTTCATTGAATTTACAAAAATGTCTGAGCATGAACACTTTGGTGGTTTGGCACTTTCTGACATTGAAGTGACACTTCTCAAGTGGCAGTGGCATTTAAAGGCACAATGATCTTCACATCTATAAACAGCAGGAATAGTGAGGTTTAAAGAGGAAGTTCCACATGCTATTTCCAACTTCTACGCTTCCTAGTCATACTGCTGATTCACAGTTTTAATAAACAATGATAAACATACTGCCAGGCGTAATCTACTATTCCACATTTAACATTACTTAAAAAATATGTTTCAGTCAGCAGCCAAATACAGGAGGTTTGTCTTGGAACAAATAGTAGCTTTTAGTAGAACATATGACAGTTCTGTCAAAAATTTCACACAAACAACCTCTTTGTCAGCACTCAAAACACACAACGAGTCCCCCAAGTGTCTGAAAAGTTTTGGGTTTCAAGCTTCACTAGAACAAATTTGACCGAATGTCACAAGAACAAAAAGCAACCTCACCATTTGATGTGTTCCTCTTTTTTTTCTTGTCTGCACCAAAACACCAGAACCTATCTTGGGTAGAGATACGGTAGAAAGGCAGTAGACCAGGCTGCTTTAAGAGAATGGAGAACTCTCACCATTGTAGCTCTTTTATGAACAGTCTAGACAAATGTTGGTCAGGAATAACCTATGAGTAACTGGTCTTGCCTTGGGATGCGTGAACCTCCTTTTAAGTCTTACGAGAAGTAGTAATTTGCCTTTTTTGATTTTTAAATTTTCCTTCTAATTGAAGAACTCCCAGATTTTTGTTATACTTCAGAACACATGCTCAAGTTTGATTACAAAGCATAACAAAAATGAAAAGCTTCCCACTAGACAAATTTATGCATCTTTTCTAGGATAGGTACTTTTTCCTTACAGGAAGAAGAAAAAAAAGTCCTGCAAATCCACAGACTATATTTATGAGAATTAATCAGCTCAACTCACTCTTATCCAAATCTTTACTTTCCAGGGACCTGAGAAAGCTGTCAGATCCTACCATCTCATAAGAGGTTGCTAAAAAACATACAACAATATAAAATCTCTCATGATCTCAGATAACAGTTTTCAACATACATGAAAAAGCAGAGATGACAGAACAGATCCCTTGAAACAGAGATGCAAGAATGAGGCAATTATCTAAAAGTTGCCCAACTGAAGAAAGAAGAGTTCAAGATTTTTCTGAGAATTAAATTTCATAGTGAGACTGAATTTCATAATTTTCATATATTGATGAGGGACAAGCAAGTTTTATAGCCCTCATCAACACACAGAAAATTAGTATTGTAAAATTATTCACTGAGGTCCTAAAACATATCAAGGCCAGAAGCAACCACAAATAGAATGGAAAGCTGTCCATAAAAGTTATGAAATGATTCTTGTCCATTAGCATTACATACTTGTGGTCCCTCTGTTATCAGGCCTGCAGGTCCAACCAGAAGGTTAATTAAGACCAGAGCTAACATTAGAGCTTTAATAATTGCCATCATTAGAAGATCAGAATATCCAGCAGCTCTACTAAATTCTTGCATCAATTTGCTTTATATTTCTGAAAGGAAGGACAGTCTAGTTTCTACATTATTCAGTGTCAGATACAAATGAATGAGATCAAATCCCTCCTTTGCTCTGAACCGCCTCCATGAAGCCAGTCATGCTGTTACATCATCTGTATTGCATTTCCTAACCACAAAGTACTGATATATTTCACAGGGATATATCAAAGATGAATACAGTAAAAGATTGTGAAATAAATATTTTGGCAAAGGGGACCATAAAAGGACTGGAAGGAGGTACAATACATTTAATTTGGTCTTTTTTCTTTTTTTGGCCCTTAAATGCATGAGCAAGAACTTAATCATGTATGAACTATAAGAGACCTATGTTAAGCAAATTACAACCCCCAAAAAACTAATCACTGGTGTAACTTGACTGAAGTTAATGAAGCTGCAACTGCTTAAACCCAGTGGTGAATTTAGCCTTGAGTGCTGTTTCAACTCTGCCCCTTCCAACAGGAAGTTATTATGGTAAATTCATTTCAGCTCTAATTGTGTAACTAGATATTGGCTATAAGCGCTCTCTCTAACAATTTACACATACTTTTGACTAATAGATCTTGGAAAGGTTTTCTGCATCACACAGTTACAGTTTCTCCATATAGAATTTGAATGCTTCCAATACCTGAGCCTGTAAACAGAGATCTATTTCAGATCAGCTTTTCAAAAAACTATCCTCAAGGCCACTTTAAGAGGTTTCCATTTAAAAAAGATCTTTCCATTACAAAATTCCAAGTATCACAAACATTAACAAAAACTCAGTACTGTAAGGTGGTAAAGACTAATTTCACTTAAAACCCAGAGTGAGATTGTTTCAATCAAACCACCACAGAAGAAGTTTAACAGCCCACATAGACAATGAATGACTATTATTTCTTCTTGTGTTAATGTTGCTATATTTCAAAATAGTAGACTTCAACGGTCTTCCAGGAGAAAAAGAGAAATCCAGGTAAGAAACTAAGCAGCTCCCAAAACAACATGGAATAAAGAGTAATTTTATATGCCAACTCTTGGTAGGATCCAATCTTCTTAGGATCAAATGTCTAAGCTCTGCACGGTGTATGTCACTTTATAAAATAAACACATGAGTCAGTGAAAATGCCAAAATACTACTGAACAACTGACAAACTTGTAATTTCAGGATAAGATGCACCCCAATTTGTTTCTTTTGCCAAACTGGGTCAACAGTAACACCATGACAACAGAATGAACAACACTTGAAATGTGATGCAAGTCCAGATAAATTGTTGGTCTTAAGTGATACGATCATCACGCCCTCACTTAGAGGCTAAAAGCACACAAAAATCCAGGTTATAACCACTAAGAAAAAACCTCCAAAATGCACATTATGAATCTCCATATTATTTCAGCAACATATTCACCAAGTGAACCTAAAAAATCTTCCTAACATGCTCATATTACCAAGATAAAATAAATACCAGGATTAGTTTTAGGTTCTTTCTTTTTTTTTACCTTAAGTTATTCTGAATTAACCTGAATTTGCCCTGCAGTGTAATATTAATGTTCCAGACAAAAACCCCAAGAACATTAATCGCATGGACAGAGAAAAGCAGTGCTAAAGCTCACATTCTAAGGCCATGCATTTAGCAATTCACTTGGGACAGGTGGAGCAGTGTATTGGAACAACAGTGGAAAAAACTTCATGCTCCTAAGCAACTCCATTCCTAAAAAGCAAGCATGCAGCACAGCAGAATTTGTCTACAGAAATCTCTGGCACTAACAGCACTTCACCTGTACACTTTCCTTATCAGTTAAGCACACCGTTTCAAAGACAGCACAGTTATAGTGTAAGATTAATAAGAAAAAAAACAAGTAAAAAAAAAATCTTAGCATGACAGGCTCTTGAGCAACATAACATTTCAAAACCCTTCCCAATAAAGACTTAGGATGAGATCGACACACAAACACATGCTCAGTGAATTTAAGTCAGCAGAACATGCTCACCAGAATTCAGTGAAGAGAAATTCTGAGAGAAATAAACAGAAAAAGCATCTATTAGAATGTTTTCACTCCTGCCCACAAAGGTTTAATAGTGCTTTTTTTTCATGCACACAAAAAATATTTGCAGTAAATTTAGCGCTGATGAAAGATGCCAGATTGATAGCCCTAGGGACTGAGTTTCCCTGTACACACAGATAAAACACAGAGTGAGAAAGTTTGTAACCCTGCCAAAATGCCTTATAATACACAGCTTATGCAACCATCTTCACTACAAAACCATTCACCTCTCCCCTGAAAATGTCAAAAATACTGCTTAGTGTTCTTTAGAAGGGAAATAAAACATGGACACTGTTGTTAGCATCAGTAGGGACAGAATTCAAGGCATCAGATCATTTAAAAAATGTTTATTTTTGTTCTGAATGGCTCTTTTGTCAGCTGTGAACTTTGCTGCTGTGTTTGTAAGGCTGCAAAGTCAATCTGCACCTGGTATGAAAAAGCTTTCCTATTAAACAGCACGGTATTGCATAACAAAAATAGCAAAGAAGTGGTTTAACTTTTTTACTCAAATAAACTTATTCTAGCATACATGACCATACGCCTAGTGCTCAGAAACTATCTCAGAGGAGAACTGACTTGATAGTTTCACTTAATTGGTACCTAGGCAGTCACTCTCCAGTGATCTGCACAACTGATCTAACGGATTTTTAATGGACAGTAACTCCCTATTAATCAGGTTTTCAGCACTAGGCTGGAATCTACATTGTCACATGGAGCAGGCAAGCGTCCAAGGAACCTTGGATTCTAATTTCCCTTGCTACTAATAGCTTGGCCAAACAGCAAACTCCCCCCACTCCCTAGCCACTGTCGCCCATCCAAATGTCAAGCCATTTTTAATTGTCAACAGAGGACACGTAGGAAAGCAGTAAGTTAAGGTTTATAGACCATAACGGCTCTAAATATGAAACTGCTGACCTCATTATAAAGGCTGACTTTCACTTCAAAGGAAGATGTCCAACACAACCCACAGGTTGCAAACTCACTGGGTCTCAAACCAGATTGTGGCATAGGATTAAATGCTACTTCAGTTCTTGGGAGATATCCTTTGTGCATGTATGGGCTTGGAGTGGGGACAGTGATGGCTAGAAAATATGACAAAAGAATTAGGCTACTCTCTGAAAGATTTTAAAAATACAATTCTTCCTAGAGACTCTTTCCCTGAGTGTGCAGTGCTAAGAGCACTTTTGAAGAAATCTCTAACCACTCCTTCTACTATTTCCCTTGGTCACCAACCAAAGCAATACAACAAAATTATTCAAGTATGCTTAGTAAAATAAGTGAAAACAATAATTCTGTGGCATCCTGCATCTCAGCAAAGCAGAGTTCTGCCAACTCAAGCATGTAGCAGGCTATTTTATTTTTGCATTACTGAAGCAAATAAGCTTAACTGATTCTTTCAGGTCTCCTGTAAGAGCTTCTTTCATTTCTGTTGAAAGCTTTTTCTAAAATTCGCATTAGAGGTGGTATTTGGTAACATGTAAACCTTTCAAACTTAATCTGTATTCTGAGTCTTTAGAGGAGACTCTAATGATAAGTATCCACTAGGAGGACAAGGAAAAAATAAGATCATGCAAATTTCCATTCACATACTCATTGGATTCCTTTTGTGTAAGATGGAAATTCTGTCAAATTTGTACATAAAATGAAGCATGGGCATAAGAGTTTGAAAAAACTGAGACCAAGATCAAGGTACTTCTGCAATTTTCACCCTTAGAAATGAGTGTCAATATTTACTATGGCTAAGTTGTTAATATATAGAAAAATAATACTGAAGGCTAATACTTTAATACTGACTTGAAAAATAAGCTTTAAATTGAGACAAATAAAGGTAACTGCAAAAGGTATTTAGAACCACTGAAAAAAAAAATCAAATCTCTTTACTATCTTTTTGACCCATACAACTAATGAGCTCTTTTGGTTCAAGCACAGCCTGGAATCCAATCAAACAGGTAAACCCTTTTGATTCTCTCTGATTTATTTCAAGAAACAATAATTAGGAGGAAACAATTTCAGAGCACTCAACAATGCACATAAATTACAAAGACATAAGGCTCTATGAGGTAAGACTGTCAATTCAAATATTTGCATGTGGTGATAGCTAAATTAAACTAGAAAACACATGCCACAATCAGCCATTAATGTAAAAATAACTGTTCAAATGTCCCTGCAATACACTTTTATGTAATAAACAATTTTCTACATTGTAATTTCTAAATTAAAAAAAAAAAAAAGTACAAAACTTACCATTTTCCTAAGGTTTCAACAGCTTGTCAAAGATAATGACCAGGTCATAGAGAGGTAGTCCTTTATGCATGAAAACTTCAGCATATATCTGGCAGTTCTAGTAGGGGGGAAAAACCAAACCATGAGTTTAGCCCATAGAGACCTGTGGTTTAATCCAGGCAAGCACTAAACTAAAATAAATAAAAACATGAAGAAAAGTGTATCATTTCTAGTGTATGAAGACTAGTCAGGGCATTTTGTTATTTGGCTTTTACTAGCAAACACTCCTTTGAATAATCTCACTTGCTCTGAACAGCTCATTCAAAGATGACCCTAGCACTCCTGAGTCCTCCAACTCACAACAAAAATTTCCAAAATTCATTAAGCTTAAAACTATACCTAACCCTTCTGTGATCATAGCTGTCAATAAACTTGGATAAGGAATGCTGAATTAGGATGTTACTAAATACTTGCTCTAAGAAAACCAAGTTCTGCTTGACGTTCTAAAAGTCCTACAAATTAGTGAGTTATTGGACTAATTAGTAAGAGAGGGAAAAAGCTATTATAACATAAAGTCCAGTTTAAAAATGGATTGAGGTCTATCCCATCATCCAGCTGAACAATCTGTCCATTTCCCTTAAGGCACAGTGAACATTATTATAGCACTCAGTGTAAAAAAGCAGAGTACTTAAAAATAAATTGCAGATATGAAGAACTACTGCATTTTCTAAGGCACTTTTCTAAATTCAGTCCAGCCCCTCTTCATGCCACGTGCAGGTCCCCCAAAAAGAGAACAGCAAAGCCACAATTTTCTATCCCAATTTCGGCTTTAGAGAAATATACCAAACAAAATTACTTTTTTTAATAAGTAGGCAAGTGTTAATTTCTCACTTCACAAGCAGAGAAACAAGGTACAAGAAATTAAGCAATTTTCAGAAAATCATACAGAAAGTCTACTTCTGAACCTTTAAATTGAAGACCAGTTGTACCCTGCGATTGCCAGATCTCTCTTGCCTTCTGCACAAACTAGACAGGGAACAGGCAAACGCGTTTGGGAGGATGCTGTCTCCCTTCCCCCATCACACTGCAGCCACTCACCTGCCACTGACAGGTTTTCGCACAGTATCCCTGAAGGATGAACTCTAGCTTGGCAGAACTCGAAAACGTTTTGAAGATGGTCTTAAAGTTATCTCTCGTTCAGGCACTGGGGACGTTGCCGAAAGGACAACGTCACTGCTATCGAAAATTACAGGTTTAACCTAAACCTTAATTGCAACAAGGTATCGAGCAGCGAGAAGCCAGCAAGGACCGATGCCGAAGATCCGCCGGAGCAGGATCCTGCACCCGCCGAGGGCGGCAGGGCTATACAAACAACCGAGTCCCGAAGTGACTATTTAGCTGCAGACGCCGAGATCAAAGACTCCCGTGAAACACCCAGGCAAACCTCAAACTAAATACGTAGCTCCTGGGACTTCACCGACACACGGAGCACACATCGCTGCACGGGCGCCGGCAGAGCGCTTCCCGCCGGCCCGAGCCGCCCCTCCCGAGCCGCCGCTCGCCTCAGCCCTCTCTGCGCTCCGCTCCGGGGCACCGCGCCGGGGGCAGCAGCCGCAGCGCCGGCACCTGCTCACCCCGGCCGAGGCGGGCAGAGCGCCCAGCCCGCCCGGCACCTTCCCGCCGCCCGCCCGGCGG